>CAJQUW010002597.1:0-10446 GCA_907163375.1 Prostheceraeus crozeri | reverse complement strand
CAGACTGACCACTTCGAAAGAAGAAAAAAAGAGACCTGTAGTAAGTAGTATGGAAAACGCGAAAAATTACACTTCATGGAGTAAGTTGTTCTGGACATGGTAGTAGTTATTAAATTCAAACTAGGTTGCGCATGTCATCAAACTCGAATATTACGCACTTTCGATATCATCCATAGCACATGTAGCAATTAAGGAGTGTCTATGAGACATGCTGATCATTGCAAGCATGCATGCACGACCACAACTACATGTATTTAAGTAAACATTGCCCATGCACGTGCATGAACCTGTTAAATAAAAACGGACAGACGTGTGAAAAGGATATGATGTATTTTGTAAATTGGAGTAAATAAGAGTACAAAACAATAACAAAAACAAAAGGCTGCATGATCGCTGATTAGACCGGAAAAAATTATGTATCACAAAATTGAGATCAAAACGGATTATTAGACTAACAAGTGGCAAAATGACTACATGATAATAACAAGATTGAAAATGGTGAGTGATGAGAGACGACTATGGTCCATGTGAGGCAACTAAGGATCACTCTGAGACTTGGGACATATGGACTGAAAAGTTTTTCAAACAACTAGCAATTTTCATCACGAATTTTAAGATATTCGGACTTAACACGCAAAGTGAACTTTTGCGTAAATAAAAATCCAAACTGAGCCGATTATTTTGAGTGTCGTCTACAGTTGCTTTTACAACAAGGATTTCTTATCAAGATGTTCTACATCACTGCCCATAGTTTTACTTTATATGTTACATGTTCAACAAAATTTAAGGAACAAAGGAATGGTCGAAGGGAGAAATTCACTGCCTAAGAACGCGAGTTAAAAAATCTGTCAATTACCGATGCCGATACAGTCTCATATCGATCGGAATGGCTTCGGCGTTCCTCTTCTAATTTTTGCCGTTTGGCACGAAGCTTCTCCATATCTTCCTCAGCTTTCTTTAACTCTTTGTCAACCGCTATTATATCCGCCTTGACACTCGATGGATTTCTCCGCTTATACACCTGCAATTCTCGCCGCAGTTCCATTGATTTCAGCGACACAATGGCTTTCTGTTCTGTCATTTCCTTTGAAACTGCTCTATACTTGCTGCTTGCCTCAGACAAGAGCTTCAACAAATCAGTAGGCGGTTCGTAAGATTCAAATGTATCTCGACTGAAAAAACCGCTAACAAAACGTCTACTGTCGTAGGTTTCAAGAGTGATGTTCGCCTGGAACTTCGATTCACTATGCTTCATTTCACTGAATCCCCTTTCGACAGACATATTATGTGGTAAAATGAGCAAAACACTTTTACAAACGTGAAGCAGCAAAGGGTACCCTCGCAAATGTCCCTTTTCGAAAGAAGTTACCAGGCTTAAATCCATGATACCTTCGGCTTGAGTTTTCACTCGAAGTGAGCTTAACTCATCCTGAACGGTAGAACGAGAGCAATCGATAGCTTCGCACAGCAAACCAAGCCTGTTCACGCTTTCTTTTGAAAAATCTTCGATTCTCAAGAAGAGAACGTAACAATAATGCACTATGTCCGATGACAGAAAAGGTGAAAAGCGATTCAATAACCGTGAAGCTGATCTTCGTTGTGCTTGTCCCATTCAGTTTGATGTCACGAATTTCACTGTCAAGCAAGTGGTCTATTGCAGCGATTAAGTGATGATTGTTCTTCGAGTATGGTAGATTTGAGCACTGTGAGGTTTGGAACTGAAGCTCCGTGCAAGTCGCGGCTCTCCTCGGCCGGTAGGCTTCATGTACAACTTCGTCAAGTAGGAGGAGGAGAAAGTTCCACCAGATTGACCCAGTCGAGTGAGTAACTTCGAAATTAGTTTCCAACAAAAGTCAAAAGCAGCCATCGATTGTAAGATCTCCGCGTTGATGAACTTGGTACGTCAAAGATTGGGACAAATATGGATCAGAAACTGATCCACGGTGACCAAGAAAAAAGCTCCGATTCAACGCATTTATGAGCTCCTGGTCATTTGACATCAAAATGATCTTTTGATGACAGGAAAAACTGACTGCAAAATTCATGAAAAGCACTTCGAAAAAGTGACAAAAATCGTGTAGGGCAATAATCTTTTATTCTTTTGAGTTCTAAGAACTTCTCACATTGGTGAAGAATTGACTTCACTTTTGATTTGTTATCCCAAAAAGTTACCGGACCAAATGCTGAGCAAAGTTGACAATACCTTGAATTGTTGAGCTCTTAATTTCGTCCTTCTGTAGTAGATGAGCGGTATGGCAATATGCAACCGGTTGGTTTCCATGAGATTGGGAACAACACTCTTTCAACTGCGTCTTAAATTCCTTTCCGATTGCCAGTCATCAAACATTGCAGTTATCGGTCATCAGAAAAGAATCCAATTTCCCAAGTCCGAGTATTGAATTTTTTCACCGTTGTTCAGGGTTTGCGTTCAGGATATTTTCGGAAGTTACTAATGTCATATCATCAAGTGTAACTGAACTAAGACGAAGAAAGAAACTTTTCTACATCCAAGTCAACATGCAAATTCTTCAGTTTCTGATGACGATACTGTAATCCGACGAATGATTCGCTTCGTCAAAATAGATAGATCCAATATTTCGAGTCGAACTTTATTGTTGTACGTACTTTCATCCACCAGTATGCCAAACTCATTTTCGTGGAGAAGTTCTGTTCAAATTGCTGTCTCGGCAAAATGGAGCAATTGCATGGTTGAGAAGATATGTGGCTTTGGTCCTACCGCAATTTATCTTCGCATATTTATAGAGTCCGGAAACATTACACAATAAATAGATCGCTTTCGAGTACATGGATCACTACTTCTCAATGGTGCCTGGTTCAAGACACAGGGTTGCCGCGTTTTATCGAACAAAAAAATCATGTACATTTCATGTACATTTCATGCACACAGATTTTTTGTATTATGTTGAGTAGTAAGCATGAGGTAAAGGAATTAAATCGTTTACAATTAACTGATGTGGAAGGTCTACATATTTTCAAGGCCCATAGAGTTCACTATGCCTACTTTTACACGTGCTTGTATTTATTTTGATTTGTAAATTTCAGATTTCTATTTGTTGAAAAACAAATATACGATCTCTTTCTCACTCCTCTCTCACAAAAAACAACACACACACACATACACAACGCCACGCACGTACTTTGTAAAGTACTTTGTATTAGTGGCTGAAAATACTTGATCATGGAGTAGTTGATTATCCATATTGTTAAATTCCAAAATCGATATGAATTAAAATTGCAAGGCACGCAGTGTAGCTTGACACCACAGATGTACATGTAGAGGAATCAAACTTAAATAAAAGTTTAAAAGTCCATTATAAACCTGTACTTCCGGCTATTTTGATGTCCTTTTTTAATTGCTATCATTAAATACTTAATTTGAATGAATATGGACTTTGAAATTCCTAAAATATTATCTATTGATATTAGAAGTTATTGGCACACATCACAACCCCCCCCCCCCCCCCCCCCCCCCCCCGAGGTTTCGATGTTGGCTGATTTGAAAATGTAGTGAGTCTTTATAGAAAAGCACATCAAGCTAATGAGAGGCTACTGTGTTTGTATCGTTTTATAATTGTATACTTGTACAACCCCTGTAGTTGTATACAATTATTGTTATATCGTAATCAAAAACTGAATCAACAACATAAAATAGATCCATCAAATAAACTAAACAAATTTGGTAATAGCACTGGATATCAGAAAAAATCATTTTTGTAAAAGTTCTTGATGACTGTTTTTTCCCTGAGCAGGAAGGGCCTTTCGTTCCTCATTCAGACGTCGCTCAGTTTCTGCAATTTCAATCAATCGCAGTTTTTAGCGGCTTTTACTTCTTCCGCTTTAACTGTTTTCCCATTTGATGTTCGCTTTCGACTCCTTTCTTCCAACGCAGCGCGATACCGGGCATTGGAGCCTTTTCATTGCTCGAACCATCTTTGTTGGTTGACACCCAATTCAGATGATCATTTCAGTATCTCCAAACAAAGTCAAAAATCGTTCGTCGACGAGCTATCAGATCATCGAGTTCTTCTACAAAAGTTCTCGCCCCACAGTTGATTTTTCCTGTATCGAAAAATTCTTTTTCCACAGTCGCATTGGCCGTAGTGGCAATGTCAGAATCTTTCTGATGAATAACCATAACTGGGAATATTCTGATTTCGATCCAAACATGTTTCAATTTTTAAAAAAAAAAAAAAAAAAAAAAAAAAAAAAAATAAAAAAATGTGTCCAATCTCGGCCACTCGGCCTTCGGATTTCTCTCTGAAGGCGCTCACAGTAGAAGAAATAAACATATTTATCTTCCAGAAGTTTTTCCCACGTGCTGTATGGCAAAGATCCCCTTGATCAGACTTCACACAAAACTTTTTTGCACTAAGTGAAGGACCAGATCAGAGAAGAGGACGAACAGAATCCTCAGCTATTTGTTTAATATGTACGATTGGGAGAAAGAATAACGAGGCCTGCATTATATTAGAATTGTTAATTAGATTGAGCTGAATTCATTACTATCTTTAACAATACACTACCTTCTGAACGACAGGATACTGTAATGGAGATTCGAATGGCCATCTTTCTTTACCCATCTTTCAACCAAAATAACTTTCCTTCCATTAGTCCGAAATTCCAGAACTTCACGTGGTTTTAAATCGCTGGGAGTTCGGAAGTGGTTGCCACTCTCTAGCCAAAATCAGTTTGGGTACCAATTGTCTACAGAACGACATTTGTCATTAATTCGAATAAGTTTTTGTTCCAGATGGTCTGAGCCAATGTTTTTCTTTGGGCAAGTATCTAAAAGATATTAGAATAGATAATAATTAATTGAGACAGCCTACGGCGATAAAGTAATAAGGAAAGTATTGGCCTACCTCCGTTGCAACTGACTTCATGACATCCAAGAGCTCATCGTAAAGACATGGCAGGAAGTGGCTGATCAGCTTGGGAAGCGTGTGAGAAATGGTTCCACAAGCCATGCGATGAACTGGAAAAAGTGAAGTTTCGGTCTTGTAAAGGAGGACACTTCAGTGCATTTTCAAGTTTTTCGAAACACTTGACTTTTGGCGTTTTGGGTTTCGACCTCTTTGCAATACTTTTGCAAATTATCGATTGGAAGACAGAAAAAAAACGCTATCACAAACTGAAGAAATTTTCACACCACCTCACAGCCACAGAAATCGTTTGGGAAAATCATCAGAGCCAGTTTATTTCGATGAAGTCGGACACGGCGCGCTGGGACTATCCTTAAAACAGATTGTAAGCAGCTTTCAAATTCACATTGACTTCAAATGAACTGGAAGAGTGGCCGCATTCGAAAGATCGATGAACAATATGAAGTCCACAGCTTCCTACTTGTAACAACTCGGGAAAATTCTGGGAGTCTTCGACTTGATTTCTAAAACAGACAAAAACTTTCCAGTTAACTGAAGGACCGTCCATAGACACCAACAATGGCAATAAGATGCCTCAATTGATCAATCCCTTCTAATATTTCTCAACAAACAACCTTTCAATAAGTCAGAAGCTTTAGTATGACCGAGAAACACAGAATCTCAGAATTGTGTACACAACTTTATTCTACAATGGAATCATAAAAAGCGAACGTGGATATCCATTTGGGATTTTTGGAAAACAGTATTTCAGACTCTCGTCCAACACATTGCGACATACTCAGGAACCGATTTCATGACCTCTTCCTGCTTCTCACGTATAAAAAAGAGGACTGATTCCGTGGGGGACAAAGAGTGTATGAAAACTTCGTTCGACCCATTACTGATTTTTTTTGGGAAGCTATATCAGAATCAGGGCAAACTCCACTGATATTTTTTGCCCAGTAATCAATGCTATTAGCCGACATAATGTGTCTTCACACCAAGTAAAGTCAATGACGACTTTCAGATTTAGATGTCTCATCTTTTCTAAGCAAAACCGTCTAAAGTTGGTTCGGTTTATGATGGTTTACCTACATTTGCGTTTGATTGGACAGAGGTGGAAGAAGAAGATTCAGACGTTTGACATGAAAACAAATCATTGAATCGTATTGTCTTTGGATTTTCCTGATTCCATTCGATTCCTGAGTGTTTTTTTTCCCTACAAAAACAAAGCATAGTCCATGTTTAGATGAAAATTTAAAGTGTGAATACATTAAAAAATATTTACTTTTGCATGAGACCGTCAACGCTGCTCTACCTAAAGAGGAAAGACTTATATCGTATCGTACCGCATACTTTGCACCCAGCATATGCTCTGTTCAGCAGTTGGCTTTAACCACTCTGGAAAAGGCAGGATCATCCTTCCCATTTTGTCATTAAAGCCATTGCAGCCTCGCAATGGTCCTTTTTGAAGTCATGCTGAAAATACAAATAACACATGTATGTAGAGACCCTGATAAGATTAAAATCTATAAACATATCATGAACGATTAAAAAACAGTGATTCGATTAAAATGAGCCATTTCGATATGGGCCTGCATAGGAATACATGAATTACACAGTAAAATTGAGAACATAATTTATATTGAATTATACAAAAAAATCTTCAGGCAAGTGGACCACACCACACCATAAACACAACGTACGAGATCGACCACCATTTTTTATGGTTGGACCTTGCATGTTTGCTTTATGCTTTATTATAAGTGCATCCAAACTTTTTGAGGGCTATTTAAATGTACAAACAACCCTAATCTTATATATTTGTCTGGATAGCTTTCGTAATCGCACTTATTTATTAGACCCAACGAAATAATATGCACATTTAAATTTTCGGTATGGGGACTACTGTACATGGAAATGTGAGTACAAAAGATTTTACTTGAATAGAAGTTAGGTCTTTATTATCTTTTGGCTTCAAATAAATATTCAAGGCGTCATATCAACCAATAATATTGTGGCTTACCAATCGTAGGTTTCTTATGTCGATTGAGTGACGGCTGACAAAAAAAGAACACATCATACGAA
The DNA here is from genome assembly GCA_907163375.1 of Prostheceraeus crozeri. NCBI lineage: Eukaryota > Metazoa > Platyhelminthes > Polycladida > Euryleptidae > Prostheceraeus > Prostheceraeus crozeri. The sequence goes on along the minus strand of CAJQUW010002597.1, from coordinate 3,475 downwards.
ACAAAAACGTATTTGTAACTATGACACACAACAGTACAACCAAAAATGTTGTAGAAACTGGCAAAATTTCGTCCAAATTTGTAGAAAACCGCAGGAACCAGCTGTTGATAGTCTGAATTCAGTCTGATGTCTGACGTCCTTGATTTGAAAGCGAAAAAGCACAAACGGAACGCCTCACCTTGCTCTTGAAGACATACCATGGAATCAACATATCTCGCGACTGTCGAAAGGATGGGATATACATACGATATATGGTATATATGATGTGGGACGTGGGTCATACGATATGTATGGGGACATACTCGTACATGTAAATATAAGCTCGTAGTAAGTGACCCAAAGATTTCAATTTACGATTCATATTAAAATAAGGTTAAATGTTTAATTGATATTCAAATTATCTTGTTGACTCATTTAAGAGATAATATTCATACTTTCAAAAGCTACATCAGTTCCGTATTTGAAGTTCTTAAATTCAAGTTTTATGAAAAAAATGATAAACTGTTGCTATTGACATGTACACGTATTCATTTAAATAATCAAAAAAATCATGTACAATTCATGTACATCATGAATTTCATGTACACTTTTTCGTTTTCATGTACAATTCATGTACATCATGAATTTCATGTACACGCGGCAACCCTGAAGACAATGTTCAAAACATGAAAAAAAGTTGCTCGATTTCTCATCGCCGAGTCATCACGAACTTTTGACAGAGCGGTGTTTATTGAAGGTTGCCCAATATTTGATTTACATGCATTTTGGTGAATTTTCGTCGATTCGTGTTGACGAAGATATTTTGACCCGTCTTGACTCCAATAATTTTGTTATATAATTTGCATCGCATTCAAGGAAGGGGAGTTAGGAACGGAAATGCCCACGGAAAGTCCGTCTTCATCGACGCATTGAACGAGGATGACATCAGAAATAAAGTAATTAAAATGGAATCAAGAAGACACTAACAAGATGATCACCAAGCATATTTTATTTCAGGAGGTGTAGTAATCTCGATTTTAATAAGTTTTCTACGTTATACAGTTCCCTCTTCAATAAATGTGCAACTCTGATGATCTCGCGAGACTAAGGTAAGTCCCGAAACTTTGTACATTTGTATTATTATTCATTTGTCTTTACAAAAAACTAAGATTACATACGAAAGCTTGGCCTTACACCTTGTTTTCAGAGATCATCATCAGATCTACCCTGATTGTCATATTGCAAAATGGCTGATCATAATATATGGCAATTTACAATTAATTAGCACGCTAAATGATAATTACGAGTATATGGTAGAACAAAATATTCTAAGACCCAGGCTTTCCTAACCGGTCTGTTCAAAAGCAAATATACTTATTTGAACATAATCCAATTATCTAGTATCATACGCTGTATTCAAGCTGTTGTAGAACAAGTTGATTCATTTTTGGATGAACAAGCTATGCTTATACATACAGCTTCTCAACGCTAACAGCAATTCAAGATTTCCTATTAATACAAACATTGCTCATTCACTTAGGGGGATGTCGATAGATGAGTTTTTAAACAATTATCATGGGTTGAAACAATATCAACAATGGGAATTACAAAGGCCAACGGACTTATAAATTAGCATGTTCACGGCTTAATGCGTCAGTCTGCACAAATTACATTAAACATTCATATAATGATCGCTAAAACTCGGAAAATGATAATTCCACATCCATGGCCAATGATACGCAACTGCTGCAAATGCCATAACCAAGTTTAGATAAGTACATGTACCGGTAAATACAGACAGTACTGGTATAATCCATTTAACTTTTACCAAGTGCTCAGTGATCTTCCTAACTAAAGTCGCCCGCACTACAATTTGACAGAACGACTACATGTACTTGTTACCCATCTATCGCTTCCGATGCATACACAAGGCACAGGCCTGTATTATCAGAGTATCTTTTAAATTTGAGTGTGACAATGGATACGTCGTACATACATTGTAAATGTATATAGTGCATTAATTACTCTTTTTACTTTGATTAGCACAGACAAAAATGTTTCTACGAAAGCCAAAATGCAATGTCATACAGTACATACGGCTCATACTGCGCCAATTAGTTAAATATTTTGACTGAAGTTGAAAAACGCCTCCATTCAATCATGTTCAACTATATGATTTTTTGGATGGCATCGATACTAAAATCTAATTTCGGATCATTCAACTTCAACGATCGCCACAAAAACTTGAGAAACAGGCAAATGAGTCCACATCTACGTGGGCTTTCCATTCATGTTTCCTAGCCTAGTTCTCGTCCAGGCCCATGGGCCACAATACCAAGCGGCCTACCCCTGTATAGGTACTTTCTCAGTATTGCAATATAAAGTTCGATATTTAATGACCATATGACGCACGAAACAGTGGCAACAAGATTGGTCTATGACATTGATTTCTATAGCATGCAGCATTTTGTTTACCCTTTATAATGCAAGCACTTAACGGAAGTTGAGCATGCTCCTATAGAAAATTTGTGTTGTAGGAATGATTCATAAAATCTAGCTAGACGAAGTTAACTGGTAAGTAAACTGCAAATACATGTAGGTCTTAACCGCACAAATACAGTCACGACAGCAATATCCATGTTACGAATTGCAATCGAAAAACCAAGCTTAAACATGCTTACCGAGTACATCATCAGTAATTCAAAACAATTATTTTTCAAGGCGAACATATCTATTGTAATGAAAAAAGTCAGATCTGAACAGACTATGAAAAAAACATGTCAGAGTACATTAAAAACATACAATTGCATAGGCATATACAAAATTTTACATACAAACGTATCAAAGCATGACTACTTCGATAAAAAATTGTCTGTCGGCAAGCGACTTGCAAAAATCATTCATGGCATGAAATGATAGCACTCCAATGTTGTGGATCACAAAGATGTAATCCATTGATCGTACTGGCAAATTGAAGTGAATGACTTTCGGCGACGAGGAGTTGATCATGAAGTTCAGGAGCGAAACTTGCGGTCACGTCACATGAGAGTTGAAAAATAGGTGCAATGATATGATGATTTTTCATTCTAAAACCCCAATTATAACCCAGATCACGAAAAATCAATATATTCACAAAATTACTTTGCCATCACCAATCAAGTAAAGATTTCGTAGCTGTTCCTGAAAGCAAAATACACTTTTGAGCCAAAGCATGCTGACTTTCAAAACTTATTTTACTCATAAATGATATATTGTGCCATCGATTCATCAATCTTTGAGAATCTTAATGACACATTGTGATTGAATTTTCTGTATCAGGACAATTGATTGATTTGTTTAGATAGTTTATGCATCCGCTTGATGAAAAGAATATCCCACACTTCAGATTAGTGACTTAAAGAGAGGTCTCTAAAAAAAAGAGACCTGTGGAAAAAAAGAGACCGAAAAGAGATGAAAAGAGACCGGTCTCTAAAAAGAGACCAAGTGGTCAGCCTGT
>CAJQUW010002596.1:0-10451 GCA_907163375.1 Prostheceraeus crozeri | reverse complement strand
ATAATAATAATAATATTAATAATAGTGCATTTAAATTGAATGCATAGACAGCTGTTGGGCCTGATCATAATACATACAAGAAGACAAAGGCATTGTAAAAAGACATTAGCTATAAGTTAAGTATCCATACATCCACGTCTTTAGTCATTAGATTCCTCAAATTATTGAGGCAAGAAAATATCACGGAGACAAGAAAAGGGTCGCACACACTAATTACTATCTTGAACGTGACTTGTATCTTCTATCTGGATTAATCTTTTTCTGAATATATGATAGCCATTATTGACGTTGGAATTAAGTCCAAAGTTAATAGTGTAGATCGGAGAAAAGTTGATTGTGTTGCTTTCCTCATTTTCTTCTTGAGTCTATATTCATACATTTTTTTGATGACTGGAGCTCTTACCCTTCTGAATGGACTTGAATGGGGGGGCTTTTAGTGGCTTTGATAATGACGCTGTACATTTTTTGATCGTAAGAATTAAAAATCTGTCTTCTAATTGATCTTTCTAATCCAAAACATCCAAGATATCAGACAAATTTCACGCAGCATTTCTGGGTGTATGTTATGTGTGACTCAGATCATATCCATGCTCAGATAGACAGAGACTCATAGATATGCAAGATGGTAAAACAGCTTACGAGCTACATGCACAGATGGCAGAGCCGCAGAGCTATCCAACCTTCTACCGTGAGGGCAGCCGATCGAATGAAGTCCGACAGCCGGGAAGATATATGAATGATGAAGACCTAGTTTTAGCATAATTGCGGATAAATAGGCTACATCAAACAGAAATTTCTTGAACAGCAAATAATTTATTGAAATAGGAACTTGAGTCAATCAGTTAATTGACCTACGAAATTGATGCAATCAATTAATTGAAATTGGAATGCTCAGCAATCAATTAATTAACATCAATTAATTGAAATTCAGTAATAACTACGATAATCCCCGCTCAACACTATTGCGGGCAACGTGAAGGGCACAAGTCTAAGAACCCTTTCACCTATAATGAACCTATTCTTTTACATTAACCCTTCTAAAATTCAAGAACCCTCTGATGCAAAATCAAGAACCCATATTGATGTTAAAACCCTTACAAGAAGTTTTATTTTCAGTAGAATACTTACATGGCATTTGACTTCATTTTCTACGGTGTTATGACTTTTACGTTACTCCATGCAACTTCTTTTTGACTTTTATGAGTATTATTTTTATGTTTACAGCATTGATTTTGATTTCTTGCCCTAAAGTACTATATGACTGACCTTTCGACATCTGATTCAGTAGCCTTTATTGTCAGTCAATTAGTATTAACCTTGATATCGTTCCTTGAGATATTTTATCTTGCTTGCTTGTGTGTTTCCTTTCTTATGCCACATGCATCGATTGAATCGTCAAATTGTGTTCACTTGTGTCTCTGTAACCTCAGTCCAGCGTTGTACTTGAATGAGATCTGACCGAAGCATGTTGTGGAGTAAATTCAAATCAATCATTTCTTTTTATTTACTAAATATCTATTGCCGATCATGCCTATGCATCAATTTATTGAATATGGATCAAATATACATTAGCATTTAGTATCATATTAACTTTCAATCATGAAATAATAAGTCACACTAACTAGCCGAAACTGTAAATAGTTTCATGATATATCGGATATTTAGCAAAGAACTTAGTTATTTGAGTTTCATAGATGGAACATGTACGTAAATACAAGCTGTATTGAAGAGACATTTCTTGTTACTTTCGGACTTGGTGATGTTGAAAAATAGACCGCCACCCTCTAATAGAATTCCAACTGTAAGAGACTGCCACCCATACATATTCAATTTACATGCATATATAGAAAATATGTCTATGGAAATTTTTACAAAAATATACCTATTACTTTACGTACGGCAACAAGAACCATGTACTCGAACTGTTCATGAATTGCGCAGATTGTGAAAGTTAAACCTTGGCAACCCTGTTGTAAGTTGCAGACCTTTCCTTGGTGGCTGCTTGAAGACCACCAAAGACATAGAAATATAACTGTTTATTTGAAGTTGACTAGAATGGAAATTGACTTCAAGGTCGCGGCACATCCGGGGGAACTAAGTTGGGGCATGAACCACCAATGAAAAGCTTCGATTTACTCATGTGACTGATTCTAACCCAATGATACAGACGTTGGCAGGTGCAGCTAAGTGAAAATGCGTGCGATTTATGTGCCGTTATTGTGCATTGCATGAAGCTTAATTTCCATTCTAGAGGTTTTATTGTTGTCAATTTCTATGACCAAAGATGTTTCGGACACCATTTTCTTAGTATCCAGTCGAACCGTCCGGTGTGCCTCTGATGACTATAGCAATCATCATTTTTATCAATCTACATGTAATCGATGCTTTATCATTTCAGGTGAACACCCTTCCTTCGAGCTGTAATCAAGATGATTGTCTCAAAGTTAATGTTGAGATTAGTAAACCAACTATGACTGACAGCATTTTCGTTGATGAGGACGCAGATACGGATTTGGTAAAGAATACACCATGTGAAAAAGCTGTTAGTCGCAAGTGTGGTGAATGTGCTTTGAGAAATTTATCGATGAAAAGTCAATGGCGACCAGTGCTTCAAACAGGCTATCTTTCTCACCCCAGCATTTCCTGGCTGTTTCTCCCCAAGATCAAAGGATTATAACAGTTCGGTCGACCGTTCTGTTGCTAATTGACCATGTACCAGAAGTCTGATCATTTCTTCAAGGTAAGATCGTGTTTGTCTTTTCAACTGTAAAATGCCAATGTCAATTGACATCGGCCCCGAGCAAGGCAGATAATTCGATTATGCAGCACATTTTTTTGGGGGAGGGTTGCGCGAATTCCTGAATCGTGCGACTCAGCGCCACGATTAATCAAAAATCGTGCGATTCCTGAATTATTTTGAGATATCACTGTTTAAAAAGTTATCGATTAACTCCCCCCTATCTTGTCATATTTTTTTCTAGATCATGTCTTTCATCAAGAGGTTTAAAATGATTTCCATGTAAGATTCAGAGGCAATTGACACTTACAGTATATTCAGACTCCAATTAACAACCACCATAATTAAATTAATGTCGATACTCTATCTGTATGTGCTTTGGGTAAACATCATAATAAATTCAGAACACATAAAAAGTCCCGCGAAACAAGGTCATGATGAAAGTCGTTGATAATCTATTTACAAGATTCTACTGCAAATCTGCCTAATCATGGATTGACATACTATGAAAGATAATTATTCATTGAATATTTTTATTATTTCCCAGTTTTGGTTTCTTTTTTGGGTTATTTATCAATCATTAAGTTGATCGAATATAGCTGGATTGTGTGTAGGTATTAACTTTGTCGTTTCTTTCTAAACCAGTCTTTTAAGACAAGAATATTTTTATCGCATCAATTAAATTAAGCTATAATTAGCAGCCCCCCAATCGCTTGAAAATTATTAGTAAATCTAGCTATATGTCTTATACAGAGATAGCCTCAGACTTGAGCAATTTAAGCACAAGCATTGCTTGGCAGTCTTGGGCCGCGTTTGCACGTGAAACTTGTTTGCTGCCACTTTTCGATCCATGATGAGTCAGAAAACAATGGACAAACAATTGAAGCAAAGGGACGCCTTCAATGATTGTGCTTCGTGCGTCACCAGACAATAGCAATCTAGCGAATGGTGATAAAGAGAAAAGCATTGATTCATCAGTAGGGGTCGCATTACCGGGGTATTTTTGGAAAACCGGTAATTCGGTAATCCAGTTGCGACAAGGGGGGGGTGGGAAAAAAAAAAAAAAAAAAAAAAAAAAGGGGAAAAAATAAAAGAAAAAATATTAATATAAAAAAAAAAAAAATTTTTGTGTGTGTTTTTTATATAACCGGTAATACCGGTAAATTACCGGTTTCTGATAATCAATATTGTATCTAAACAAGGCAAGGTACGTGGATAAAATCTAATTTTTTTTCGAAACAGAACACTGATTTAAATTTTTACATCTACAGAAGACTTATTTCACTTACTTGCCTCAATAACCACGGAATCATCGAACGAGTAACACAAGAAAAAGCTTTTTTTGCGAATGCGTTTTCAGAAAAGGTCCTAATTATGGAGTAACAAAATATCGGTACATCAAGCAATACGAACAGGCAAACATCAAACATCAACTGGCAGTATCACTTGCAAAACATTCCCTTCCAAAAAGCAAATTCGCACAGAATGAAAGCATAAGCACGTCCAACTTTTTGTCTGGAAAAGGCTGACTGCGCAGATTACGGCAAGGTATCCGGCTGTTAGAAAAATGCTGTCTCTCAGACTCAACTGAATGTGGGTGGTTATGGTGAGCAAATGGTCATAGACCCGTGAAGATGAGACCTCCCAAGTTTGCCGCTTTTGGCTCATGCAGATGTGGAAGCTCAGGGTGCAATGGACTGCACTGAAATCACTGGTGCCCGTTGATTTGACGAATCTGTAACATTCTTCTTCAGTGAGTCTGCGAATCGCTCTCCGTTCAAGATTTTCTTCTAGGGGAAAAATTTGGCTACTTTAGAGGATTCCTGTAATATCGTTGCAATTGCTATGCTACAGGTGCTTCGAGTACATCACATTATTTCGCGTCGGCGAAATTCATCCTCTTCAAAAGTTCACAGCAGCACGCTTTTACAGCCCCGCCTTCACTTTGTAATTTGGCTTGCAGGATTGTAAAGGTATTGGCAATATGAGACAGATTCTTTGGTGTATCGATCTTGTACAACACGGCTCTTCAAAAAGCCTGTTTCAATTTGTTTGGTCAATGTGCTTCCTTCACTGGTCAAGTGCATTGAATTACAAACTTAACGACGCCTTCAGGCAGTAAGAAGGTTTGCATCTCGGACGAGGAGAGGGAAAGTAACAGCCAACTTTACCGGTGGGTTTCAATGCACTTGAAAATGTGTTGCATAGTTTTGAAAATCCTGATCGGATAGTTTCTTCCTCCTCTGGTCAATTGTTAATGTCGATCTGCGCTTTTAGAATGCACTGGCGGGAAACAATTATACGCTCTTAGCATATCGGCGAGACTATTCCAACGCGAGGGACTATTCTAGATATGAGAGACGACACACTGAGGGGACCCCCCAGTCGTCAGACATATAACGCCGTAAAAACTTCATTGTTCTTGAGAGATTTGCAGAAACTGTCTTGGACGATTGAACGAACTTTATCGATGCTTCTTTTAATAGTATCGTCCTTGAAATGGAAGTGGAACATCAGTGTGGGAATTCTGCTAAGACAAGATTTACTTGAGGGAAATCATCCACGTCTGATGTCAGCAGGTCAGATTTTTTCAAAAAGCCCTCATCAGGTTGAGAAAGGTCATCTGCTTCACAATCTTGAGCAGCTTTCTTTACGGCAACAGAACGTCTAGAACAGCAAGTTGTATTTCCCATGATTGTTAAGCCACAGTTATGGCTGAGGACATGAAAGCAGTCTGGACGAGTTTGATCATCAAGCTGTATCCATCTGTTCGTCCACATACAGTGGCTGTCGGCATCAGATTAAGATGGAACTTTGCAGTTTGGAGCACGTATTTGCCGACTGGCATTGATTAGCAGAAAACGTTCCAATTATTATCACCAGTCCGAGATTATACACCAATCGCGAAGAAAGTGGTTCGAATGTTGTAGATTTTGTTCAGGTATCTAACGTCGAATCGAAGTCCATTCGTCGAATGTGGATGAATCGTTTTCAGCGTCGTAATCCTCGTCAATTTGGTCTGTCGTGATCGTCTGTCTAAGTTCAGTAGCATAAGCGTAGGACACGGAGCTTCACACCCATTCGCAGACGTTGGTAAGTCCTTATAAAGGCACAAAAGAGCAACGACGTAAATCTTTTGTTGTTGAAACACATCTGAAGGCAATGCCATCAAGCGCTGTCATTCGAGCAAGTGTTTCGTTCATTGGAAAGTAGTTGGTGATTTTAGCTTTAGGCGGTGTGTCACTAATATCTGTCTTTTCAAATGCCATGATCTCTTTCAATGTTTCGACGTTTGTGAAAACTTTTTTGATGGTTGATGTGATGTAAATCCACTTGTGAGCCACCGACGCACTTCATTTACTTTTTCTTGCATCTTTGCATTGTGCATGATGTACGGTTTGCCTCTCCAGAATCTTCCCGATCATAGATCGCCAATGCCGTTCGGTTTTGAAGTCGTAAAACTTCATTACGTTCGATAAACACAAAAAAACAGTGTCAGTAATGCTGTCTTAAGGCGAACTGCCGTAGGCAGTGAATGTCATCGTTTGACCCTCGACTTATTCGCTCTACAAAGTCAGGATGAATCAATACTCCCAAAGCTTGCGTTTCGGACTGTCATTGGTATTTCTCCTTTCTCCTGATGCGCTAGCTGCAATCAGGTTGAAACTTGTCCAGTCGCCGCATTGTTTGAAGGTATGCCAACCGCCTTCCTTGTTTGTGATCATAGGGACCATAGAATCCGACCTGAGGTGCTGCCTCCCACCATAGTTATGTAGAGGTTTTGTTGTAGCGCGCAGTGGTGTGTGAGTGTGTTCCGCTAATCGAACAACTCTGATGATCTGGGAGGTCATTAGTGTACTTTAGGTCGCTTCCATGTCACCTTTGGCTGCAATGATTTAGTAGGATGTATGGTTTGAAATTTACACTTCGAATAACCGGTAATTTCATTTCATCAGCCCCCTATTCTTCAAGCTTATATCCTCTGAGTGTCAATTAAAGTTCTGCCGTGTTGAATTTATCTCCACTTTTTACTGGACACTCCAGGTGATAGTATGATGATTCAATGCATTTCTCTTTATCACGGGCCTTGCCGTGGGAATTCCCTATGAGATGGGAATCTTGCTTCAGTCATGGGGAATTCCCATGGGAATTAAATGAAAATTTTAATCACCCAAATCGGATATATTTATATCTTATTTGAAAGTATCAACTCTTTTTTGGTTTGCAAAGGAGTTGTGAGGAAAGCGTGAATGCAGGCGGTAGTTGGCACTTTCTTACTGGATGACTAGGCGAAGCGCTCATGATGACGCACAGATTGAGTGAAAATACAACATTTTTACATTACATTGTTACAGGTGTGTTTACAGTAAGCAGGCTGTCCATTGTCTGAAAAAAGCGTTGATTCTGTCAGGGTGGAGAAAACAGGGTCGGTAACCATCATTCATAACTATTCTTTTCTTGGCTTTTCAATCTTAAAAGAACACTAATATCGGTCTTGAATGAGAGAGAGAGAGAACCTGGATTATGTAATTATCTGTAGAGGCTTGTCTGTCAATTCGCAATCGTCACCGGACGGAGAGAATCAGTATTCCAGTGTAAGTGACCGACCGATTTCTCTCGACCCCGTCGTGCGAGCATGATCAATTTACTTACCGGCAACTTTTGACAATAAGTGAGGGACTGTGGAGCTCGCAAAACATTTCTTTTCCCCTGATTTGAGCTTGGCGATGATTCATTGGCTGCAGTCGAAGAGGAAACCAAGCTACATGATGTAATTATAAACGTCTGCAATCAGTTCCCACTCTGATGGCAGGTCGTCGCTGGTGTCTTCGGAACAAGTTCTTCGAAAGTAGACAAAAATAATCTGCAGCAGCTCATTTATGATGATCGTGTATCTTCTGTTCCGCCACCGAAGTCATTAACAGTGGTAGTGCCAATCTTGATTCTGAGGATTAAGGCCGTGCAAGTGGGAACATATCACCGGTTGCAAGAGCTCAAGAGACGACAGAAACCATTGTTGGCCCTTTCCTTTATTGTGATGCTGTAAGAAATTGTTTTTGGCTTAAGAAGGACAAGAGGGACAGTGGGTCAAACCAGAGTGGGGTCAGTTCAATAAAGCGCCATCTCGAGTAAAAACTGCCGCACCGGCGACGTCGACGTCCAATCAACTCATCCATTCACCGAAGTTACAGTGTGCTCATCAACAAGCAAGCCTCCATCTTCCGAGAAGGAAGCAAAAGAACAATGCTAGGCTGCATGTTGTGAAGCTTTGTTTGTGCCCATCCGACTGTGTCCATCAACGCCATGGCTCAAATTGCATCTTCTTGCGCAAACTTCGTTCTCGTAATCGCACTGAAACAACTCGATCATGACATCCATCGGACGACATACATTTCATCGGGGGTTAATGGACTGTGGGAGAGCAATCCCATGCGAAGTTCAACATCTTTTTAGAAACCAGTCCGCACGATCGGTTGTGGTGTATCATGGCTGATTGATTTTTAGTCTGGAAGACATGAACATCGACTTTTTATTTTGCTAATTGTTGCTTGTGGAGTCGAAATAAAGATTGGCGTTGGTCAGTTATACCACTTAAGATTTGTGATTTGGATGATGTACCACACGGACGCTTCGTTCACTTTCAAAATTCTCGGAAGAATGGCATTAAGTCAACCGGATGATGAAAAAGGATATGAGATTTCTCAACCCATCTTTATAGTTAGTTACACGCGAACCTGAAATGGTTCGCAGCGTTCGACGGCCGATTATTCCAACGACGCTGAACTGGTGGGTGGTTGAATTGGTTGTACCGAGCTGTGGCATATTGTGGTCATCATTTGAAAGCGGCTTGTTATTTGTCAGGCATTGATGTCTGCAACACGGCTTTGGATATGGTGAAAACTTTAGATATTCCGCAAAACGACCCGAGAATTGCAGGTTGTTCATGTATGAATGGGAGCAGGAGATGCAAGATTCAATTGATGCTTGATTCATTGCATATATCTGATATCCCCAGGACAAAGTCAGTGATAACAGGAACGTGAGGCCTCGACATCCAGCGATCCGTTTGAGGACTCTGTTTGCTACGCCCAAGCGCAGAAGACTTCGCTTCATGAACAACTTGAAACAGAAATGTTGCTTTTTGAGCACAGTTCGTTTGTGGCTCCAGAATACCGACAAGGAATTTTTGGAAAGGAGAGGACCACAATTTGTTTTCGTCAAAGTGTGCAAAAAATTCTTTTTTCTCCCCGCAGTGTCATCGGCTTCTGTAGAAAGACTTTCAGCGAGGCGGGATGTCTTATCAAAAGCTTCGAAAAAGGCTCAAGCCTTGACAACCTCAGCGCTATTATGATTTTACACAAATTATGCTTGTAAGTTAGAGACTGTATTATAATATTCAGTTCCTTGGTTTGCATGAACATTTGTTATTATTTGATATATTTCATATCAACGCGTGTTAAATCCATTGACATTTTTCTAGTGCATGGCTTATTCTCTAGTTTTTCATACCGTAGGATAGAAACGTTTTGTTAATCCATTGATGTTTTTCTAGGCTTCAGCTATTCTCTTGATTAGCCTTCATTGCCGCATGGCTTAGGTTTTGCGTTTGTTAATCCATGATATTTTTCTCAGTATCTGCTTATTCTCATGATTGTTTTTATACCCGCATTTTGTGTTGTTAATCCATTGTTATGTCTTGAGTATTTGCTTTTGCCTTGATGGTTTTCAAAGTGACGCTTGTTAATCCTTCGATGGTCTTCATTCGGAATCCACGCGGTGTCTCAAGTAAGACGGTTGTTTGTCCATTGATAATTTATTGAAGATCTGCTATTCTATGATTGTAGTGCTGTCTTTCGTAGCTTTATACATAATATGGCCTACATTGGAGAGCTTTTATAATATGTGCTGTCATCTTCCATTGATATTTTTTTAATGTTTGATGCCTTTTTAGCAGCAACGTTTGTCAATCCTTGACAAATTTTCAAATGAAACGTTTGTTTCTCGAATATAATTGTCTTTTTGCATTTGTTGGCGTATATCACATAGTTAGATAGAATTGGAATTACACCGTACCTAAATACATTGGATGCGAGCGAGCGTATTATCACATGTTCATAAATCAGTAGTTGTTTTCTGTTGATAAGTCATAGAAATATGCGTAGGCGAAGTATTGACTTCATTGCTTGTATACAGGCACTGTACTTGTATTGTAAACTTAAATATGATATTGCGATGAGCTGGAAGTTTGCCATGTACATCACAAGTACGGCACCGCATGAAGTGAATCAGAGTGAATAGACATGCGAATGTGTGTATGTATAGGCCTATATGTAATCGAAGACTATTTCGATGAAGTCGTCTTTATTGATTGACTAATCCCTGAAACAAAATGATAGATATTTTTGATAATTAGTAAAAACTTGCAATTTTTGGAAATTACAAAATAAGATAGATTGATATGCCAATACTTTTTCATCCAAAAGATAGGTCAACTAAAAACGCTTAATCTCATCAGTTCAATTACGAAAATCCGTTAATCGACTTGTAGTCCGAAAGAAGAGAACCATAAACCGTATATAGGAAGAGTAATGAGCCATGGGAATTCTGATGGGAAATACTGAAAAATCCCGTGGGAATGGAAATTCCCATGGGATTCCCATCAAAAATCTTGTGGGAATAGGAATTCAAAATCAATTCCCACGGCAAGCCTGCA
>CAJQUW010002595.1:0-11909 GCA_907163375.1 Prostheceraeus crozeri | reverse complement strand
AGTGAGTGACAAGTACACGAAATTTTGAACGGCCGTTCAGTTCACGTTCATTTTTAAATTTGTGAACTCCGTTCATTTCAAGTTCAGGTTTCAAAAATTTGAACGCGTTCAGTTCAAGTTCAGCGGTTTCAAAAATTGAACGCGTTTCAGTTCAAGTTCAGCAACATGTCCATCTCGTTCACTTCACGTTCACCGATTTCCCTTTTTCGTTCATTTCCGTCACATTCAAAATGAAATTTTGACCTTACTTCGAATGCGCTTATCTATCCAAATAATTGAGTCAACGCTTCCTTCACATAAAAGCTTTAGTGTAAGATGCAATTTAGAGAACTTCCGGGTTATATGATTACCATGGCTTAGCAGCCTTTTCCTCTGTGACATAATGGCAACTTGTATGAAGGCATATGCCCTTGTGCAAATTTATCGTAATAGATGGAGAAGAAACAACGATCCGTAACTATAGCGGGTCTACAATTCTTGGTCACTAAATTTTGGTTAAATTGTCGCTGCTGTGGTCCAATCCCTTATGGCCGAGCAGGGTGAAATCATATGCAGGCACAGAACAGTGACACACAAGTCCACTCAATGAATATGTAATATCTTGCCTTTGCGCATACTAAATGCAAAATCTGTTTGAGAAAGCACATATCTCACACCACAAATGTATCACTAGAAGCACAAGACAAATTTTTCATGAACTATGCAATTTCCTAAAAAATATTTTTTCGATAATGGAGGAGTGATGAGGTGACGATGCGATACTATAGTAGGCCTAGCATTGTGCTTTGATGCAAAGTAGACAGTAATGGCAATTTCTGTATCTGATATCATTGCCACGTAACTTCCGACGTTCACGGTAACTGTCCGAATAACTGAACAAGTCCCTGTTTATAGTTGCATGTGACCGCAGAATGTAAATGCTACATAGAATGCAAATTGACAAACAACCAAAAGATTTAATAAGTATTGGAAAAAGCTCAATGCTCTTCAAAAACATCACTCGATTCCTATATTACTTCTTAATTCGTTCACACTACACTAGTTGGAAATGGTGAGAATGATGTCTAACATGATACAAGCTAAATGAAACACTTGTTCAGAATTCAACAGTAATTCTGTTTCAAAGTTTTTGTCAATGACGACAACACTTCCTGCTGAAGATTTCTCCAGCATGGGAAAAAAGCCTTCCAACGGGGCGCTAGAATGGCAATTGTAGTGTTTGATTGCACAAAAACTCTTTTGATGGCCTGGAAACCACGTTCAACAAAGCCACCACCCCCCGCTCTTCAGTGGTCCTGAGTGGAGAAACCTCTCAATTAGTTCTTTCGAAGAAGCAACGCACTTTTTTTGGATGAAAAAAGGATGCAATCTTGTCCTTTGGATTTCTATTCGATGTCGACTCGCTTTCATCAAGGGCATTTCTTTCTCTACGGAATCTTGCAGTAGATTAAGGCCGCAGCTCTTCGATTTTCCTCATGGATGAAGTACCAGGCGCTTGAAACTTGGGGTGGCACACTGAGCGAGGAGGTATTTTTCATCACTCAGAAGGTGTCCGAATCGTTTGTCCAGTCCAGCCACAAGGCCATCCCCAAGGGGCTGTCACACTGTCAAAGTATTTTTCACTTCCAGCAGCTTTTCCTTCATGTACGTGGATGGTTGGCAACAAATCACCCAAGAACATATGCTTGTCCCTCCTTGCAGAATAATCCGAGTACACAGGCGAAGTATGCATTGTGGTTTACGTACTCCTGGGATAAAAATCTTCTCGATCATCAGAAGGTGACGATGGACCTAAGTGATCAAATAGTGACAGGCATCTTATCATCTTCCTCGTATCAAGATTTTCCGGCACCCGCTCCATAGCGTGAAAGGTGCTGTACAGATAGGCACAACAAGCTTCTCACCGCACGGTGTCCTTCAATCCTCTGAGGCAATGATGGTGCTCTTTGCTGTTTATTCCACGAGTCGTGTAGTTTTCAGCATTGTCTTTCGTGATACTCTTTGAACTGTTCGGCGGTCGTCCAAGTAATTTTCACGTCCTTTGTAGCGATATAAGTTCGTTGTAGGAGCAGAAACACCGAAATGTGCAGGAGAGAAAAGCGTAGAGTGTCAACAGAGAGAATGTCAGTAAGTTCTTGATAAATTACACCATCCTCGTCATTGTCATTTTCATCAGCGTCATCGCCTTCCTCACCTTTGTTTGATGCTTCCTTTAATAATACAGCTAGAGCGCAGAGCATCTTCTCCAGTGTTTGAAGCTCTCACAAAATTCGACTCATTGTCATCCACAACTCCTTCAATCTTATTCTGGTTGCCAAAATCGCGCATTATGGCCTCGAGCTCTTCGGCAATGCGGTCCATAAGTGTGATTGCCTACATTCTCCTGCATGCTAACACAGCAGACTTCCTCTCAAGGTTTGATGTGAGCCACTGGACTAGTCACACCTAAGTATCCGCGCGGAATGAAGTCCAGCAGTCCCAGCAGTAAGACAAAGACTGTGATGTTTGAAGAATTCCCTTCTTCAGTATCGTCTTCATGTTTGAAGTCTGCATTAACTGGACATCAAAGTGGCGTAAGATAGAACAGTTCGACCAGCGCCATCCCATGACAAACTTGCCGGAAGCCCTGTATGCGGACAATTGTGAATGGCATGGCCACAAGAAGGAATGAACTCCCGCAATGAGCTGATCACCTTTCTCCTGGCTGGGCACAGATTGCTTGAACTTCCCGAGGAATAACATCTAGGTGAGCATTGGTCTTGGCCTTTCTTTTTCTTTTTGCTGTACAACCTGAAACGATCGCCTTCGAATTCCTGACATGAGTGGAATCGTGTTGATTAGAGAGATGGCGCTTGAGGTTCGAGCGTGAAGTAGTACTGCAAACACACACTTGGCAAAGGAATGCATTTTGTAGTAAAGTTTATCCATCGTCTCTTATTGAAAGTAAAAATGGGTTCATACATTCCCACTTCTTCACTGTCCGTCTTCCGCTTTGCCATCGAGCCACTTGAGATAAAACTTCACCACTTAACAGAAGCATAAGGACACTGTGGACTGCATTTTTCATAATGAATTCTTCGCAGAGACATCTATACCCCATATCACACGTCACAGCGTGCGCTTTTTTATCATTCGATATAATATAACATAAACACTTCATAAAGGACTTCTAAATATAGAGCTGACGAGGGCAATATTTCATGCTGCATCGGTTGGGTTCCAACAATGAGGACGGTTCTATCCTTACATTATCGAAATGCCAACATCTAAAATTTCCAAGAAATAAATATTTATGCCTGCGTGGCACAAGCGTCAAGCTTCCAACAGCAGGACAAAAATAGTACAGGGTTTTGGGGGGGGGGGGCAGCCATGGGAGAATCAACCGTAGAGTAAATTCTAGCTTGAAGCAATTCCGGACAATCCTGTGTGGAAGGTTCAAAGGTTAGAAATGAACGGGAGCAGTTAACTGCCGTTCATCTCCGAAATATGCGAACGCCGTTCAGTTCAAGTTCAATTTTGAAAAAAAGAACGCCGTTCAGTTAAAGTTCACGAAAATCGTGAACTAGTTCATGAACTAGTTCAATTGAACGGCGTTCAGTCACACTCTGGTAGCAATCGAATAGCGAATTGCAGACAGTTAAATAGAAAATTGTGCAAAATTCTTGTGACTTATATTTGGTTGTCTCTGACTTTTTTCTTAGCACTGCATACAGGCACAAGCCTTTTCTTGTTTTTGAAGGGATGGACTTATTCACTTATGACATTTTCAGAAACCTACACTGTATTCTCCAAGTTATGTTTTCAATAGCTCGAAAAATAAAAAATTGTGATGACCTCTTTCCCTACCATGAGTTTTGTTCAGAACTTCCTTTTATTCAGTAATGCAAAAAAGTGGAAAAACTGCATGGCTATGTGTGTGCATTGAAATACTTCATGTAGGCTTACATGTGGCCTTCATGAAGTATGAATAAGAATCCCGTTTCGAACGTAGCTAGTGCTGGCCTGAATCAAGCAATCTTATGCAGCGCAGAGTATTAAACAACCAAATTATTCTCACTGTAGAATATTTGAGATTTGAAAATTGGAAATAGAAGGAATTTCTGATATATTATTTTTTAACTATAAATACTATATTATACTTCACTATGTTCTACTAAAACCCAATCATAAGCGTATTTCCAAAAAACATGATTAATATTTTATTTTCTTTTGTTTCGATATCTGTTTTTGCTTCTTCATTGGCTTGCTCGCATCGATGATCTTCGAATATAATCATGGGCTCGCCATTCAAAATGGAAATCCATTTTGAGGTGAGAACCAAATTCACTGAGCCATGAGTCTCCAATCTGCTTTCGCGACATCTCGTTTTGACTAGCATCAGAATGCATGGAATACGTAAGGCCAAAATGGAAATATAGGCTTACAAAAGCATCAAATGTTCTTACCTTTAAAAAAAACTGCACAGGAATTATGGGTTCACCTCGTACATTGTACAACATGAAGAGGAATGCTGTAGTGACAACATATTACACGACTGATCATTTTAATTAATTCATATCAGAATTTCAGAATTTTGCGGCAAATGAAAAGCCTTGCACTAGCTTGTGACTCATATTTACTTACAAATTAAAAAATTACAATGATAATATATCAATTTTATTCACTATATCAAAATATATATTTGAATATACCATATTATGTATAAAAATGTATTTTATTACTTCATTTTATATATTTTATGTAATAATTATAAAGTAAATATAATAAATACTTTACAAAAATCATCACATTTCGAATAGTCAATATCTCGAATGCTTGAAATATCGAGATTGAATTTTCTTAATATGAGCCATTTTTCGCGCATACAGTATATATCCTGTGAGAAACCTAGACAATTGATAGCATGACGTTTGAAATTAAATACTCACGACTGTCCCCACGTGAAGGCCGATGACGTTTTGCTTTTGTTTGGACTGATTATATCTGTGATCCAAAGCACAAAATGTGATAACAAAAGGTAGCAGATGATAAGAAGAATCCAAACATTGGAAGAAAATGGCACAGTGATGTACCAGATCATTTTTGCAATAAAGGTCTTATTTTGATTTTGATACAGCAGGCCATATCCGGTCTCCGTAACAGTTACGGAAAATGTCACAACTTCAGATCGCTTTGCATTCAATGTAAGATCACTCATTATAACATCAGCTTTCTGAAATTGCAATGACAACACGAAATTACGTGTCCATTCACATTGTGTTGAAGTGATTTAGGCACGACAGATATGCGACGGTCGCCATGTCAATTAAATATATCGTCAGGTAAGAATGATTTCTTTTTATTTCAGAAAAGGTAAAAATATAAGTGTTATATAAATATATACTCTATATATAATAATATGTAAGTAATATATATGCATTTTTTAAAAAATCATCTTTTCATTTTCATCCACCATATGCACATTCAGCAATTGCATTGCATTTCTCATCATCAGCAAAACTCACATTTTTGAATCAACATTGCTATTAAACCATTCCAAGATCCATTTTCCCCTATGCTTCCGTAAAGACCATCCCGGAGGACAAGTTCAAGAAAAAATAATTTAATGCTGGAAATAGTTCTTTTGATAGCTTTCAATACATCAACAGCAATTCCTTGCGGTCCTGCAGCAGTTTTATTGTAAAATATAGTATTCTGCAAAGAAGATACGTCAGCATTACTATAATACAAGAAATTAATTTCTTGACCCAATATTCATTTAACGGGGGTTGGTCTTCAAATAAAGCAATTAAAAAAAATATCATCTATTATATTATTCGTCTTCACGTCTTCACAGCGACATTTGAAAAGAAACATTGGATTGATTCTTGAAATATTCTGTGATTTTGTATTTTTAGAAAGTTTCACTACTCTTCAGTACACTCATTATTGGCTAAATCAAAAGTACTTGTACCCCTGTAATTCCAGCATCTATTTTTAGAATATGAAAAGGATAATAATGTCCTGTTCGACTACCTTGCTTTAAAGTTTGTTTTTGAAATGTGCGCTCACATTTGGTGACTGACTTTCAGGACGGAAAGCGTGGCGATATCATTTTTTTCTAGCTAAAAACAATTACACAAACTGACATTCTGGAATAGACGAAGCTAGACGAGCGAAGCCCTACGGTTTTCAACTGAAAACATGAAGATTGAAGAGCTTCTCGTACAGTCAAATAATGAATCAATTATGTTTGAAAATAGTGACGTCCAACCCTGATATTTTTTTCATGATTTTGCAATGGCAATTGCGTGTATATAATCCACATAGAGTGGCTGACCCGAAGCTGAGAAAGAAAACTATGCTTATTGTACTGAAATATTTATCATTTAGATGAAATTATGTTGGAAAGAATCAGGAATGCTTTGATGTTAAAGAATTATAATTACTATTACATAGAAAAGTTTTCGTTCAGCATCCACAGACCATCTTCAGGAAAAGGAATTCATTTAAGAGTTTGGAGATCTATGTAAGCAATTCAAACCAAAGTAAGTCATGGACTTCTATAATATAGCATCTGGACAGATATCTAAAATAGCACGTATACGAGATGAGGCTGATATTGTATTTCATATTGATGCATTTAAGCATGTATCGGTTGATTAATTTGCGTGATAATGTATAAACTATTATTTGGAAGATCATGCTGATTTGCATCAATTTTGAAGTATAATTCCTATAGTCTCTTTTTCAGTCTGACTTTGCCCATTGGTGATACTCTGATCAGAATTTTCAGTCGCCTTTTGCACATTGGCAAATGAGTTATCTGGGGAAACTTATTCATGTATCAGTCAATGTCATTCACATAGATCTGCTGGCTCCTATTTTTTGAATTAAATAAAACATTAGAGTGCTGTTATTTACAGAAATTATTTACGAACACGCAAGATTTTAAAAGAGAGTTAATCAATAATCAAAGTCAAATAATTAATCCGTTGGAAACAAACTGGCATTTCAGGTTTACATTTTTGTTTACAAATATTAGGTCATATCTTCCTCTTTTCCAAGTGAAGCAACACATCCAAATAAACACAAAGAATACTACGTTGATTCGTGGATTGGTTATTGTTTATTGGTTTTTACTTCTTGAAATGACTTTATTCATTCGGGAACTTTCGATAAACTCAACATAAAAGAAAACACTACATCTGTTTGTTGCTTTGCCTTTAATGCCATATGGTGCATAGAAGCTCAGAATATTGATGCAACATGCACCAGGATAGAATCGAGCTCTTTATTTTATAAATATTATTCAGAAATAGGCCTAGCCATATCCATACAGGGTGCTCATTTCGATTGTGTGATTGAAAATAATGCAATAGCACTGCAAACTTGCATTGTTTTTGCATCACTTAATGAAATTTCATGATCCATCCTTGTAGATATGCATTTCCACATAGGGTCTAAAATCACTGTGAAAAAGTAAGATTAAAAAAGTTCATGATCTTTATTGTGGTTGTTAAATTTTTTTCGATCGTTGCAAGGATGAGTTCAGGAGAATATACTCGTCTGCAACCTTGCAATCAGATTTCTGTCGCTCCGAAATTTGTAAAGTGCGAGTATAGTCTCAATCGTATTCACACATTTTTTAGTTTAATTTGAGACGACGAACGAAGTCAGTTTTCATTTCACATTTGAGGGCTATGCTTCCATATCGATTGAAATTTCTTCTTCTTCTGAGGAAGACAATGTGAGAATGTATTAACTTGCCCACCAAAGAAAAGTAATTTTGGTTTGGTCGTCGGCGTAAATCACATTGTTTCTTTATCGATAGATTCTGTAGCTTATTTTTCAAAGATAAGCTATGAAATGTAGTTGGAGAGTCTTTAAATTTGCTGTCATTCTTATACCGGTACACAAACACAGAGCATGTGCTCAGCATTTTCCTTTCTCCACAAACATCGCTGATGATTTGAAAAACACTAATTAACAACGCCCGCAGAGCAAGAATAACAAGAATACAATGCACATAACTTCTGTATGAATGACATCGATTCAAATAGTCAGCCTCATTTCGTATAGAAAGGTCAATGATATCTGTTCAGATTTCTGTCCAGATGCTATATTATAGAAGTCCATGAGTAAGTATATAAGGGAAGTATGGAACCAATGGTTGATTTGTGGCGACTATAGAAATTGATAATACCATAGAAAGTACTGTTATCTACTTCTATGGTGGCGGCAGGTATGATATTACTTTTTCGCCAGCTCTTATAAGCAGTTTTATTTGATATCGTAATTGACAACAGAATAGCATTGTCTAGAAGATCTAATATCTAGAAGACTTTGTCTTCTAGATGTCTACGGATAACTATGTTTTCACACATATATTTATGTAATCAGCACATCAAAATTGAATACCTAAATCCTGAAAAAACAAATATTATACCTAAACCTAAGTCATACCGAATACAAAAGAGAGAGAGAGAGAGAGAAAAGAAGTTAAGAGTCAAAATAACTTGATGCTCCAGCCAGAACCAGTTCGTGTCTGCCAATCTCCCCTAGATTCATTGATAGCATGGCTCGGGAGTTATGGCGCATCAAAGCGATGGACATTTTTCTCATGATGGCCTCCCGGGCCTCAGAAAAGGTCACTGAAGTCTGAGTGGACAGTCTGGAAGCAACTCGAGATAATGTGTAGAGAGCTTCTTCTCCCCATGAGCCATAGGCTGTAACTGCCATCGGAATGCATATCCAGCCAAGCTCCTCACATTTGTTGTCGTTGGAGGTATGCTTTCTTTTTTCAAGCCGCCAACAAGGTTGACCCTTCCGTGTGTGCTCGCTCCTGGAACAGTGGTTATTGATAAGCGGATGCACAACAGTCAGGTCAACTGCTGCTGGACCGAACCAAGACTCCAATCTGGCAGGAGAATGTCTTGCTGGTCTTCTGTTTGGGTCGGAGTGACCACAACCGGCGCCTTTTTCGATGGCAGGTCGAAGGTTTGCCCATTCGCAGATTTGGTTTAGCTGATCACGCAGAGCCATTATGCCGACTTGTCACAAAGCTTCCCCGCTTACATGTCAAAGCGTGATGGCCCAACGGATCTAATGAAACTCCTGGACATCTTGGACACAGAGTTTTACCAGTCGTCATTGGGGGCAAGCCGAGCCACCATTTTTATCAACACTTGAAATTCTTCGGGTGATAGTCTGAAACCCAATCCAGGTGATGGAACAACGGTTAGCCATTTAGCCGTATCGGTGAACTGACCGAGTGTAACCGAATTTGGATGTGCAGGACTTGCACTGGTCATTAAGGTCTTTTGTAGTCTGGTATCAATAAAAGTTGACAGACGTTTTTGTGAAGGTGTCGATGAAATGAAGAAATCATTTGCAAGATGTTTTTGCTCTTTACCATCGAATTATACGAGGAAATTGCCTGAAGGCAAGAGTCCGGTACGTTGTGGCATTGCTCCTGGATACTCGCAGCGGAAGTGATGCACTGAGCGATGCAAGATAGGCTGCTGAAGAAGTTTCATTTTGTCGACCGAACACCTAGTCCACCAGAACATACTTTAAAGTTGGCATTGGATCCAAGCCTCTTCCGATAGTTCAATGCAATACTTTCTTCTAGACATTTTCGAACTTCTTTTGTTTTTTTTCCAAACTCTCCGAACGCTTTCTCGGTGCATTCAGGGGGAACAGTTCTTGCCAAATGAGTCATCCTACAGAACCCGGCACAAGTCCTCAGCAAGAGATAGAGAAACTTGTGGATTCCCGGTACCCGAGAGATATAATTTTCAGGCAGCTGCAAGGATTTCACACGCTTATTCTCTATAACTTCGGAGCAAGAAATTGTTGATCCTCCAACAGGCGAACCAAGTACCTCGAAATTGCTTGAATTAGATTTTAAAGAATGTCAGGACTGAAGTCATCAAGGTTGCCCTTTACCAAACCAGTTTTCACATTTTTTTTAGTCCCTGCAGCTTGAGTCCCGTATATGCAACCCCACCGTGCGAAAACGATAAAAAAACTTCGTATGCCTTTTAGAACTTCCTTCTTTCTTTCCAGCAAGAGGATGCCGTCATCCAGATACCAACAATGGTGAAGTAATGGATAAGAAGATTCAATTGCTTTGACAACTGGAATGCAATGCTAGGCCAAAGAGGAATGGACCGAGTGGATCGCCTTGTTGAAACGCCTTGACATGAAGAGATGCGTCACATTGTATGCCATAGAAAATGTTTGACAACCATAGCACCAGTTATCCATTTGTGGATCTTCGGAAGAGCTGATAGCATTGATCTAGACCCACCCCGCCTTTCTAGAAACAGAATTGAAGGCATTAAGCCATATCCACTTTTAAAATGCAGAAGTCAGGATCATTCCAATGATCATTGAGTCACTGCCCCAGACGCGAATGGAGATCTTTTCAAGTTCCATTTTTACAGGAAACTCCTATCTGTAGAGGCAAGACAATAATGTTAATGAGTTGTCTTGACGTATTAGAACCTACATATGCACTTAGCAGACAAGCGACGTATAACCTCAACCGCACGAGCGATTGTCTGACATCCCAACTATCTCCTTTCGTCTTGTTTCAAAGCAGTAAGATTTCCACCTGCAATGTAGGGCGCTAAAATCGATAAGGAGACTTTCCAGAAATAAGGAAGGTTAACCAAATTCCTTAAGGATGCCGTTAACACTAATTGGCAAAACAGCTTCACATGCATTAATCAAGTGTTTGAACCCGAAGACCGGATGGCCCACAAGCTGTAGCTCCCTGAGGAAACGAGCGTAAAAATCTCCATCATGTCCGGAAAGAATAAGAACAACTGCAACAATTCAGTCTACATTGGAATATTCTGAAAACGGATGCGGAAGGAACTTTGGGATGCTTGTCATTCATTTGGTCCATGTTATGTCGTTATTGGGGCGCAACCCAAAACCCGCTCCGATGACAAGATGCGGCACGCTTTCCCATAATAGTCCATCTTCAGCCTGATCAATGGCCGCTTGCAGTTCTTGCAGCATATTCTTACTTGAGAACTTCTTGATTTTGGTTTTTGAAAAAGTTGGTGATTTTGAATTAACTTATATTGCTGCTGTTCCCACAATTCTTCTAGATGACCGTTGCTCCACTCCAACTTGTCACATAGCATATTGATTGAAGTCTTGTGTTTTGATGTTCCCTCTTTCCTGCACGTTTTGGGATGATGGTAATACGCATTTTAGGAAGCATCAGCAACTTAGTACCACGAATCAAACGGAGTTTATTTCATTGACAACTTGCTTGATGGCTTCCCGTAGAGAACATAGATGCCAAATTTTTTGACGTGCTTTTGGCTGGCACAAATTTTAGTGGTTGGTCTTTGAAAGTCGCATGACCTCGTCCTAAAGGAAGGTAACTTGAAAAACGTGATTTGAATCAGTAACAGGCTCAATTGGTGGGTAGATTACCTGACTTGCTTGTTGAGATGCACATTTTTGAGCTACTGTCCTAGACCGAAATGATTCTGCAAAAATTCGATTGCATTTTGCAAAAATATAACGAACGATGCCGAAAAAGCCCAAGAATCAGGAACTTGTTCCGGGAAGTAATCCCGGAGCAGTGTTTTTCCAAATGTCGAGTTACCATCGAGGAGGGCAAACATTTCAGGGCAATTGTCCACTGGGCATGGACAGCCAGCTATTCGACTGCTATCTATGATACCATGATATCAAGATAACAGGACAATACACTAAATTCACAAAAAAAAACACGATAACAAACCACTGCGGGTTTTGCATGTTGAAATTCTGATGTGTCTGCACCTGTCATATCCATTACAGCTCGAGGAAATTTCGAAATAAGATAACTATGTAATTTTTCACTACTTCATAGTTTTGACATGGCTATTCAGTCCCTTCCATTCAATATTTCCAATACT
>CAJQUW010002594.1:0-119510 GCA_907163375.1 Prostheceraeus crozeri | reverse complement strand
ATTTTTTTATAGAATAAAAACACATTTTTCACTTCACGATAGGTGTAAAGTAGGTATAAAAATTGCACTCTCCTGTAATTAATACAATCCACACAACTTCTCTACGTGCAAAATGTGGTGCACCTCTAAGGGTGCAAGTAAGGCACGAAAGGGTGTGTGCATTATTTGCATCACAAAGGGATGCTCCCTCTAAGGGTTTATGCATTGTTATCGATAAATGAATTACATCAGTGCAGATACAAATAGGTTGCAAAAAATTGTGCGTCAGATTACAAAAGACAACAGATAAAAGGTAGGCGTTGCAAGGTACATATTGGCATGAGTGTGTGTCAAGATAGGCACCTTCTCATTATAGTCAAGATATTCAACATGCCACCATCAAAGTCGGAACTTTCACGACGCATCTGGATATTTAATTCGAAAATTCCGATTCAGCAACAGTTGACTTCTCGAGAAATGTGTGTGAAAGTATTGTAGTTTTGGTTCATCTTCATCGTCAGAGTCGCTTCTCTGATACATCGCCATCATCTGGAGGCTGGATATAAACTGGATTCAGCAGATATAAATTTTCTTCGTTTTTGATATCATTTCAAAGACAGTCCCTATCATGTGAATCTTGAAGAAAGAATACCGGTTTAGCATTATCAGTAATACTCCTTGATAGCATAACTTTTATAGATACAGTTCTTTAGGTACTTTCTGCAAAAGTATTGCCATTTACAGAATCACTTACTGTAGCATGCAAACGACTTTTTACGTGTATCTATGAAGTGCGATGATGACAACAGATAGATTTTTTTGGCAAAGCTCATCTGCGAATTAGCATGTTGCTGCATTGCGGTGAACACGTGTAAAGACTACTGAACATATTACGCTATGTATTTGATAGGACCAGAATGATTTGGTGTACTATTTGCATCTATAGCATATCTTCACAGTAGTGTTTCCTATTCATTTATACAGTATAAATCCACACATCTACTGCTGATCATGATGATTGCGCAGTGGTCTAGGATGGTGGCGACATGACCATGGAAGGTGACTAAGGTCGATTCCTCTAATTTACACTTTTTTCGTGAATTATTTTGCAATTTTTACGCTCGCAGTTTTTCCACTAAATTTCTTTGTGACATCTCTTTGATAGCCAGCTGGTAAGTACAGTGAATATCATTTCGTACCGTAACACAAGTCACCTTTTTTTACCTTTGAAGCGCATCTTAGTACTAACATTTCAAGTATTTTCTTACTGAAGCATGCTGATCAAATGTTCATTGCTCCTGTCACAACCTCTATATTATCAATTTGATTAAATAAATTATAAATTGGTTTAGATCAGTTCGTTATACTGACGATATATAACAGCACCCTCTCTATGCATACTGGCAACTCTCTAGGGGTTGCATCACTGTAAAAACGACTGTATATGCGAATGTCAACAAACAACAGCTTGTATAGCATACTGAAGTTACTTTACATCTTAGTGTGATCTATCCCTCTATCTATTGTCTCTTATTGAAAATTATTCTTGAAAACCTTGATCCTGTCTATGGGAAGTCCATTACCGTTTTTTTTACTGCGTCTTTTTTCGCCATCTTGCACCAAAATCCAATCATGACGATGAAAATAAACTTGGGTTATACGAAATTTCAAAGCTGCGTTTTAAACAAACATATTGGTGTTAATTTTAATAAGCAGAAGTTAGTAATATGAATATCTCACAAAAAATCTCTGAAAACTGATAAATCGATAATGAGTCATATTTCAATGTTTGCATCGGCTGATGCATATACCTACACAACTGTCTTTGTCTAATTTTCTAGTTTTACATGCGGGTTTATATGCATTTGATCCTATTGGGTTCAGTCTTGATCGACACCGCCCATTTGCGAATACTACTCAGCTATCGCAAATGGACTTACTGACATCAACAAACCGTCCCTGCTCACTCTAGCTCTCACATTCGAAACGCTATGATCATGCTCCGTCGTGATCTGGTAAACATTTTCTGTGTCTGAGTATTTTATTCGCCACTAACGGGGGCCCGTTGCTCGATCGCTGGCCAATTCGCACGAGAAACTTTTGACTAAATCCGTAGTATCTTCTTCACGCAGTACTGATATAGTGCTAATTATAAAAAGAGGGACTGCCATTACAGGAGCGTCTGTATAAAGAAGATAAATCCTTTTCTCCGTGTACCGCTGAACAAGAGTAAGAAGCAGAGCTTTTCGAGGTGGGTATAGTTTTCCTAAGTTAGGATATATACTGAGGAATTGGTGATTGGATTTCTTCTCTACCAAAATATATTTTGAAATTCAACGTATTACTGATCGCAGCATAATTTGTATATTTTAATTCCGTTATCGAGAACGAACGTTTTAGCTGGGATGAAGACCTTGAACCCCAGATTGCCGAGCTTATTTCAACAAGGACTCGTCTAGGTATATGTGTTGCGTAGGGATGAACATTTCTTCAAATTGTCGCGATGCAAGGTTGTTCATAACTGGAGCAATCATATATGTTTCTTTTTATCAATGTTATCATCTGGCAGAGTACTGTTGTCATTGAAATGCAGAAGAAACTTCAGAAGGAGCTCAAATCTGTCACGACTCATCAACTTCGGGAACATAGGAGTTGAAAGAAGTTTATTTCGTGTCCAATAGCTTGCTAAGGTTGGTTTCTGGACTATTCCCATGAGCCACGATCATTGCCAAAAATTTTGCATTTCATTTTGTGTGGTTTCACACCATGCTCGGACTCTCGAATTCCGTTTTAGCTCTTGTCGTGTGCTTCAATATATTGCCGTGATATAGATTGGTCTGCTCAATAAGATCTCGATGAGCTCGTCGGTGATATACAAGTTCAAATAGTCAATATTTTGTGAAACCTGTAGTGTCAACTTGTATTCCAGGCTCGGCTAAAAAATTCAGCATACGAGGAGAAGTTCCATCAGCAGTTTTCCAAGCAGGAGTATCCTTTGACAGCACGAATTCAGTTGTCGTTCGCTGTTCATTCAATTCAACTGCATCATCTACGTCTGATTCTTCTTCAGATGATGAACAGGAAGTTACAGACTCGTTATCCGAATCATCATCAGACAAATAAGAACGATTGAATATCGCAGTTGTGGCTACACTAAAAGCCCGACGTTTTGACATGCTGACACAGAATGAAATAACTACTGATTGAGTCGTCACCAGAGGATTTTTGTTACTTTTTAACCAATGAAGCGCATTCGATGATGAATGAATAACAATATGTATGAGACACGTACTCAATATCAACACACGCTCGTGCGCCGTGAGAGATGACGCTGTGTGCTATTATAACAATGAACAACGCGCGATAGCTTGCTAAGGTCAATGCAGTTTCATGAAATTCAGACGGGTACTACCCGTCTGCAGCAGTTAAGCGGTTAATATCAACAAAAATATATTGTCTAGCATAAACTTTACTATCTTTTATTATTTGGTCTATTAAACCGGTTTCATTCATTAGCTGGAAGCGATGCAGATGACAAGCAGGGAGGCATTGGAGATCATGCGCCGCGGGTGCAAAGAAACCTGTCGCCACCACTGCCTTAAAAATACGCTTTCTATAATGATTCTCACTATCGTCACCGAAGACTACATATTGTACAGTCCCTGTCCTTTATCGTCATTACTCGACTAGTGAATAGGCCCCTATTTATCTGCTGCATATATAGTGCTTTGTGCTTACTTTCTACTTGTCAGCATAAAATAGTATGCTTTCTCAAAAAATAGAGACAGCATCAAAAGTTGCTGACATGTGCGACTGCTGACCGTGTTCGGTATCATGTAATAATTCAAAATAAAATCGATGGAAAAACTTGGAATATTCTACTGTATTATCCAGTGAGCATGCACGCTACGTTAAATGGGTATAAGTCTTCGTGTAAAATTTTGGTCGAGATTGATTGTAAACGTTGGCTCAATTGAGACTGGTTCCATAAGCAAATCTAAAATATCGATAGATCTGCTTCGACGTGGACAACTTTCTATTTTGTTAAACATGGTCATATTACCTTGTCAAATTGCTTCTCACGGTGCCACCTAATCGTCTTAGTCTCTCGCGTCATGTCAAGCAACACCAGTGCGGTGAAATGCAGTAAGACTTTTTATCTAGATTCAGACATAGATTTCCCCGCTCATTCATCAGGCGATGCATTACTTCTTCATCAAAATTGATTTCAGGATTCTTGTTTTGATTTATGAAGTTGATGTGTATCGGTCTTTTGCCATTGCAAACAATGTTCAGCAGGTTCATACATGGATATCAATACATCAATGCTAATCTTACATCATGTCGTCTATTCCCTTACATGACAGGCTACTGATCGGTCAGTAAAAGAAACTGATAGCCTGTAACTCAAATTATCAATTGCTCATGGCCTACATAAAGTGATGCACAGTACTTTTTAATCTCACTGGTTGTGCTTTTTGATCAGTGATAATTTTAACATATTAATAGAAGTTTCTAAAAGTTACTCAAACGCCATATGAATTAAAAATTTGAGCGCTAGACGAGCAGGTATCGAGGTTCAAAATCATCTAGGGGTTATTGATGAAGTGTTTTGATTTAATAAGGGAGCAACTCAACGAGAGCGATCATGAGAAATTATGGATTACACATAAATGTCTCCCTATTCGATGTACTATAGTGCCTTTTCTATCGTCAAATAACAATTCTACACATTCCAAGCATGTTATACAATAAGAACAAATACTTCAAATTGGAGATATATTTCTATATTAAGAAACTATGAAATTGAAGTTCACAAACAAATTTTGTTTGGTGGGAGTATCAAAAATTTTTCAAAAATCATTCATATTCATTTAGATATCACATAAATGCCGTCACATTCCCAAGTGATGCGACACACCGAAAGCTCTTCAACATGAAGAGAATATCCCAAGATATCAGCCCTTGCCAAGTTGCATCAGCTTGCGTTGATCAATTTTCGTCACAGTGACTAAGGGTTTTAACTGTTCAGCCAATGTTAGCAGCTCATCCGCAGCCATATCGTCACCAGGTGATGCTAGAACGCTCAATTCAACCAAATGCGATCGATCGTTGATTCGATTCCAAGTGATGGGCGTCCCATCAACAGAACGATTGCGAATCGAGTTTACACTGTAAACCAAAACTTTGATAGCACCGCGACTAAACATCACTCCTTCGAGGATACATTCAAATTCCAGCTGGAAAATAGAAATTCAAATTAATTGAAGACCTCCACGTCAATACGGAAAGTCATCAAATTGTGTCTTTACTGCTTCTCTAAGATTGAGAAAACAGTCTGCACATCATATATATTTCACCTTGCAGATAATTCAAATTCTGTATCCACGACTTTTGCAACAAACTTGTGCGGGAATCTTGACCGGCAGTGACAGACTATTCGGCTATGTCGATTTAATGCAGATTATGATGAATACAATATTTAGTGTCAAGAGTAATTATCGACAGTAAGTCTTCAGTTCAAAATGACAATACTTTCTAAAATCAAATATTCAATTTCGCTACATCATGGCGAAATACCAGGTTCATGTTGCAAAAACGAAGAATGAGCAAGCCTTGATTGCTTCGATTTCCACAAAACGATGCACAAGTAGCTTCTTGGCAATAAAAACCGGTTCAAAAAATAGTATGTACAAGGTGGTGACCAAACTTCTAATTTCAGAAGGCCGAGTGCCGAGGGCAATTTCAGCGGATTCTCGGACTGATCATCTTGTAAAAAATTCAACAAGTTATCAAAGGTTCTATTTTAACTTTCTGTGAAATTTAGAGCGCGCAATCTACTGTGGTACATCATCATTATGAAATGAGCTGACAGCTGAGTCATTTTTGATCCGTAGAAATGTGAATTCGAGAATTTTTTGACCAACCAGTTCTTGTTTTGAAATGCCATAAGAGATGTTTGAAGAGCTGTAATTTCAGTGCATAATTAAAGCTGAACGCACAGGTAAGATACGATAGAGGCAACCCCGTCTTTCAATAATCTATCATCGTTGGATTTACATAAATTATTTTTTTTCTAACGATTTTTTAGAGTTGCGGTAACGAAACCGTACAGCACCAAAACTGTAAGAAGTTCGCTGATAGGATAGCTCAGTTGGTTAAGGTTCAGGGTTCGAGTCTGTCCGCCTCGGGAGGTACCACCGCTTACACTTGAGGTCACTGACCCTAAAATGGTGTGAGCTGTGTGTGTGAAGGCTGTCTCACCCTCAGCTTGCTAGCATGGCTACGTGCCTTGGGTGGTGCAGGGATAAGTAAAAAAATACACAATAATGGACATAAGAAAGATATATGGCAGAATCACATTCCGGTAGGATAGCTGAAGGCCTAAAATTTGTCCAGACCAGATCCGTGCCTACAAAATGATCAGACCCAAGTACTCGGCCGATTCCTGATAATAAGACATGCAAATGAGACATACTTACTAGGTAAAATGGAAGGACAGCTGTTGATAAAAGGCGACGCTTTGGTGCAGATGTGCAGCTCATGTGTGTCCAGGATTCGAGTCTGCCCGCTGTGGTCGACTCGAAATGCACTGTGGGTCTCATTCATGCATGAAAGCTGTCCAACCTATGATGGGTTACTGTCATCATGGCTTCGTGTCATTGGTGGACAGAGTAGAGCGAACATACATGTATACATGTACATGTGAATGGGTGAAGGTCACCTACAATATTCCTCTAGGACTTTTTATGGTTTGTTACGCATCATCAAAATTCTTGGTAGATTTTTTCGGGTTCAGAACATTCCCGAATAATTCTATTCAAGGGGTTGGCGGGAATCAAGGGGTCGACATTCCGGATTTACCTGAAATCCAACATCACTGAGGAATTTCGCTGCGTTATTTGAGATTGGAATTTCCATGGTGAGTCTTCGCATCACGTGACGGTCAGGCTCAGCTGAGCCAAGATATCGAAGTTGATATGGTCCCATAGAACTATCTCCAGACTGATGACCTCCCGCACCGTAAGTGGATGGAGTATTCAATGACCTCCGAAGTCGACAACGAAGTGCGGATTGAGTATTCGGTGCTCCAGTCCCACTGACATTTCCTGACAATGAGTGAAGGTATGCCATTTCATGATCGGCAAACGTTTTGTCCCGCATATCGCACAAACCTCGCAGCCGAGTGATGAGATAGTCCTGGGAAGAGAAATTGTGATGCATGTAGTTATTTATTGACAGTTCAGATAATCGAGTTCCTTTTAAATCAGTGATCGATAAATGCTCCTTCTTTAAAACCGGAATTAGTTGGCGTGTCTACGTACTACGCACTGTGTTGAAGCTTTTATGTTTCTAACTAAAGCAAACTTTGATGATTAGAATTATAGCGGATCATTCATCAATGTTGCGCCAGATCTTTCACGTGTTGATGGACTTTATAGTCTTCCTATTGGATAGAGTTTTCAATAAGTCTGACATTAGAAGTAGTCATCAAAATTCCTAGCAAGTCGAAGTTGCTTACCGAGAAGTACCTAGTTGGTAGTAAAATAACTTATGTGAGACATTTTCTATTCAACTGTAGAAGATCAAACCAGGCGATGTACAAGGATCACATCATTCATCTCTTGACGAAAGGATATGCTCAGGAGTTCGAGATCCGTGAACGTGCACAACTTATCAACATATTTTGGCGGGATGAATTATCAAGGACCTCGAATTCCTGAACTGGAAGCTCAACCAAGAAACTCGATCCGTTGAAAGGATATACTGTTAAAAATCCTTTGACAAAAATGACACGACTACTAAATTCTTTAATACCTGGAGTAAGAATAAAATACATTTACAAAAATAATCGCTTTAAACGATGCTTAACAAGTCGAGAGTTAGATAGTCTCCTCAGATCAATAAACTAGTCCAATCGCTTGATCAAAAACCAAAACATGGGTACTTTTGATTCGCACAACCCCTGGATGAAATATTTCAATCATACTTTCTCCGCAGAAATATTATTCATCTTTCGATATTGCATTACTGAACAAGGGTTAGCCGCCCCGTCTCTGCTTGTGTCCTGAAGACAGTTCAGACAGTTTGCTGAAGCCCTGTTAGCGGTAGATCCTCGACCGTTACTGTCCATCCTTAAGTCTTATCTGTCAGCCATAAGTGCCTATCTTACGGTGGTCAGTTCCCATGTGGCATGCGGGTAGAGCTCAACCTCCAGCACTCAGGTGTTGGCCCGTTTTCAGCTTCCATGTACGTTTTGACCTCGCAGCATCCGACTTCTGCTCCTGTGGTCGACCTAGAATGCTAAACATTGAGCAGAAAAAATGGACCGCCATTGCCGACTAACCACTCACGAAAATTCCCGTTAAGCTGCTTATCATTCCAAATGCGAATTGCGACCTAACCACAATCTCACACGATATAGTAACGATAACAAGTGACACAATATCTTCATCCTCAATCACTCATGAGTAGTGCCATCGGAATCATGTCACCACATCGCGAGAAGGCTATTTCTTATATCTTCAATAATAATAATAATAATAATAATAATGATAGTGTATATTTCTCATCAATGAAAATCATAATTTCACATTTGTTCAAGTTGCATGTTCAATTGCTTAAAGCAAGTTCAAAGAGGACAATGTAGTCATTTACAGACAGCTAAGAGATAAAGATAAAGATAATAAAGTTACTTCACTACGCGCTCATGGAAGACAAATGATGGATAGTTACATGTACACTATAAGCGGCTGCATCATCCACTGACAGATCGAACAGGTCACATAACTCCATGACATTTATCTATGTTAATCAATTTTGATGCATGCGGAAAGAATGAGAGTTTTCGCTTCTTCGTGCGACAGAGAGTGAGCTCAAAATGTCCAGAATTTGTCAGTCGTTTAGGTATACATTTGTGCAAGATGTGATTCTGATTTGATGCAATCTTCTGGAAAAGCTTTTTAGCGATGTGCTCTCTACGTTGAATAAGGCATACATTGGATTCCTTGTCCATTACCTTATAGGCACGTCACTGAACTTTTTCCAATTAGTTTTCTAAAAATTTTGGCAAGGTAATGAAGAGCGGACACGCATATTCAATTATTGATCGAATCAAGCAGTTGTATATCAATTCAAGATTTTGCTTGCTAGTGTACTGTCTCATTTTTCTTATCACATACAGCCGACGGTTGCTTCTAAGAGTTACATCTTTTATATGATCATGCCATGTCAATCGATTATTTACAGTGACACCAAGAATTCTTGTTTTTTCAACTACTTGAATCGGAAGTCTAGGAAAATGAGAATTTGGTTTCTTCAAGCAGATGAGAATGTTTGACTTTGCTTCATTCAACTTCAGGCTGTTCCTGTCACAC
The DNA here is from genome assembly GCA_907163375.1 of Prostheceraeus crozeri. Classification (NCBI taxonomy): domain Eukaryota; kingdom Metazoa; phylum Platyhelminthes; order Polycladida; family Euryleptidae; genus Prostheceraeus; species Prostheceraeus crozeri. Next base: position 110,154 of record CAJQUW010002594.1, on the reverse strand, counting down.
CAGCCCTGAACACCTTGAATTTCAATATTTACAACTTTTTCAAAGGTACGTATGTCTTCAACGGTCTTGCTTGGTAGTGGCATCACAATCGTTACATCATCCGCATACATGACATGCATGCTTTCACGCTGTCTGCATTTCAAGTCAGATATGAAAGTAGCGAAAATCGCCGGGCCCAAGACAGAGCCTTGAGGAACACCTTTCCTGACATTGACATTCCGAGATAGACAACTTTCGATCTTTACCATGCACTTCCGACTATTAAGGTAGCTATAGAGCCAGCACAAGAAACCCTTTGGAAAAAGCAGGCGACTAAATTTTTCCATTACTAACTTGTGTTGGATCGAATCGAAGGCGGACGACATGTCAAAGGATATTATGGCGGTCCCACTATTAACAGGGTCATCATAAAAGCGATAGGCGGTGTCCATTATGTCAAGCAAGGCAGAAGTTGAGGAATGACCATTCCGAAACCCATGCTGGCGGCTGAAGTGTCTCTGAAACGCATCACGCATTTTATCAAGACAATCTTTTCCAAAACTTTCATTTGAACAGGTAGGACAGAGATTGGCCGCACATTTCTGACATCCGGGGTCAAGCTTTTCGGTTTAGGTGATATCAAGGCTGTTTTCCATATTGTTGGGACAGATCTTTGTTTCAACGATTCATTGTAAATAATCATCAAAGGAAGCGCAAGAAAATCAGCAAGCTCTTTAAATATTCTGGTAGGAACTCCGTCTATTCCAGAAGACTTCCGTAAAGATAAGCTCAATAGTTGAGTTCGAACTTCATCCTCTGAGATGGAAATGCTCCAGTCATCATCATCTAAGATCTTGAGAGACAAAAACTCATCATAATTTCTATCATCATATGTCTCGGCAAATTGATCTGCGAATACATTTGCTAGATTTGAAGCACTTCCATACTTATTTATCGCCATTCTCCAGTTTCCCTTGTAGCCTTTTCCAGTGATTTCTTGAACAACTTTCCAAACTTGATTTTTGTCACCATTTAATTTCTGCACGAACAATGCCTTTGATTTCATGATTTCATTTTTAACTTTCACTTGAAGTTGCTTGTATAGTGGCCAATTCCGACTTCTATATGCATCCCATCTCTGGTCTATTAGCGATTTAGTCAACGGTGTTAGCCATTCCTTGTCTCGTGAGGTCATCATCACTGTGCGCTGTGGGACATGCTCTCTTACCAAATCCGCAAGGAGTGTATTGAATTTTGCCACAAGATTTTCTACATCTTGACTTTCAGGTAAGAAGGCTTGCCAGTCAATTCCATTGAGTTCACGGACCAGGTCCTGAAGATGTGACTTTCTAAAATCATATAGCACATGACAGTGCCCTTCAATAGGCCGCTCATTGCCACTGACAGTTGGGACTGCGTAAATGATCAGGTGATCCGACTTGCCAATGGGTGCATGGTAGCAAATTTTTTCAACGGGATAAAAGTGACTAATAGATTGGGATACCAAGATGTGATCCAAAATGTTAGACCCACGTGTAGGTTGAGTAACAACGTCTACCATCACCAGCTCGTTGCAGAATTCCCTATGATCAAACTGATTCATATCTCCAAGCACCATAATGCTGTTATGCGGCTTCTCCGACATGATGGAATAAATAATGTAAATCATATTTTCATGAATTTCTGAAAGTTTCGTGCGTGTTATATTGGGAGGAACGTATAGGGCGAGTAAATACATGGAGCAGGAAACAAGATCGACAAGAACAGCCTCAAAATATTCCCTTGATAATTCGGGGACACAGAGGTTACTAAATACAAAATTTTCGTTGATGTAAAGCATGACACCACCGCCCTTGCGGGTATTGCGATCACTTCTTATAATCGAATAGTTGGACATTTTGATTGAGGAAGAGTCAATTGAGCCGTCCAGCCAGGTCTCAGTAATGCATAAGATATCAGGCTTAAGTGCTTTTACGGTAACAGTCATTTCATCAAACTTTCCAAGTAGGGATCGGATGTTCGTGAGCATAGTCTTTGGGTAAATAAGGTCTTTGGACCTTGGTAAAATCATTCTTGAAAACCCTTTCTGTGTTGCAAGTCACTTTTGAGCTTGATTTCATTCTTCCATATGATAACGTCCTCTCCAAGTTCCCGCCGTCGCTTTAATTCCGCTCTCAGTGATCGCTGAGTCTGAAGTTGCTCTTTCGTCAAGTCTGGATTCACATACACATATCCAAAGTGACTGGATTTGCGCAAATCCTTCGATTTATGTAAAAAGTCATTTCTATGTTTAATTGACTTGCACTGTACTTTCAGCAAGCGAGGCTTTCCTGGCATTATTTTTCCGATGCGATGCACTTCCGCAATGGTGTCTCTCTGAAGTCCCAACGAATCAATGAGATCATTAGCATAGCGCAAGTCAATAGCTTTTCGGTCATCTACCGATGTTGCAGGACTCTCTGGTACCCCAGAAACAACATTTTTTTGCCTTAGTATTCGCTCTTGCAATTCAGCGATAATTTCATTCTTACATTCAGTCTTTATGTTTTCTGCTATTAATTTACTTTGGTTTGTCACTTCGTTTCTGATGTCAAGAATCTCTCTCCGAAAGTTGCTCTGCTCTGCTGTTATCAAGAGCAGTCTGCTTTCAATGTCATTAACATGATTGCTCAATCGTTCAATGGACATGGAAACATCAGAGATCTCTTCTCTGGCGGATTCTATTAAGTTCTTTAAATCAGTCATTGTGACAGTAGAATCACTTGTGATGCTTTTGACTTGAGACCGAGTGGATCGTGTTGGTGTACGCCTCATTGCCGAAGAAGAATTGATCAGTGCCAAGAAAAAAGTAAAGTTAGTGGATGGTGGGATTCGATCCGTCGACCACGCACTGGATGATCAATCAATGCCCTAGCACCATACAACCACGCTGAGGCACTACGCAGCCAGTTCTACATAAGCCAATCAGGAATCTTCGGATCGATTGTGAATGGCCTTGAACCAATTTATGGCGGCGACACAGCAGGTGAACGGTCACGCACAATCGGCGTACAGGTGGAAAAGAGCACAAAATGGCGGGATATCGACGAGACGCAGACAGATGAGATGGGCACCAAAAGATCCAGAATGAGGAATGGAGTACACTGATGTAAATATATTCCAAAACGATACAAAGAACACAAAATACGACGAAAGATATCCACTTCGTGATCAGACGATGAGAGACACAACCGCAGCACAACCGATTGACATGTGCATCATATATAGCAATGCAATGCTTTCTGCATGCTGGACTAGTTATTTATTAATAGATGAAAGTACTTCCCTATTAATACAATCATGTCGCTTCGAGTCAGCCTTTCCGCCATTTGGGATCGACTTTATATCTTATTTCATTAGTTCCTTATTAATACAATCATGTCGCTTCGAGTCAGCCTTTACGCCAAAGAGGGCAATTTTGGGATCGGCTCAATATCTTATTTCATTAGTTCTTGCTTAATTCTTACTTACTTCATTAGTTTAAAACTAAGTGACAGAATTCATCAACGTATACATCGGAATTACCTTGTGCGTGTCAAGCAATGAACCTTGCAAAAATGATTCTTGAATAGGAGCAGCGATTTCCAGCGGTGGAGCTGCGGTGGATTCCAGCACTACGCTTCCCGTTGATGGATCCATTTACGATTGCTGTAAATTCAATGAGAGGGCATGAAAAGCTGTTGACAGATGCTCCTACGAAATAAAGCACTTTTACAACTGCAATCTTGCCTCCGACAAGGTTACAAGGGAACACTGCATTAAACGAAAAGAACCAAGTCCCGAATACAACCCTCTCTCAAACATAACCCTCAACTAAATTGATCAATTGAGAGGTTTTTATGAGCTACATTGTATAACCACTGCCATCTGTCGTCTCGAGTTTGTCGTCACTGTCGCAATCATTTTTCTCTTCGATTTATGTCATATTCCACCTCATCATCAATGCACACAATGTCGGTATTTCACTGCAACTCGAGACATTGAAATCACACACAATCCGTCCTTGAATAGAAGCCGCACTTAAATAGGAAGAAGTCAAATAAACTGCGGGCTGTATTCGAGAAAATGCGGTAAGATAAACTGTCTAACAATTCCACAACAAGCGTAGTTCAAGATGATGATTCAATCTAAATCCTGTAAATAATAGATATGATCCCCTTTCGATTAGCAAATGTGATAATATAATGACATTCGCTCATTTTAATCTCAATTTCAATTACGTTAATAATAGTCGACGCATTTTTACTTAGCTCAATTTGCCAAAAATACATGTGTAGCTAAAATCCATGTATTTTATAGTGGTGCATGTATTTGTACACCGCAGTTTAGTGTCTTTGTATTGGGCTGTCAGATATTTCGTACACAAGTAAGCATTTTTGCCAACCGCGATTCAATTCAACAAGTTGCAGCAATCAATGCTGTGGACTCAAGACTCGGTGACCAAATCCTACCGAGTTTGGCCCTAAAAGAGCTCGTCAGGTCAGCTCCGAATGGCCCAAACTAGCTTGGCTGAACTAGAATAGCTGCACAGAAAAGCAGAGGGGCTGCACTGCGTTTATTTCTATTGTCTTGTCGGGCGGATGATAATCAGAAAAACGCAGCGTCTACACCGTGTCTAGGAATTTTCATACTTAAAATGCTACAGGCTGAGGACAGGCGAACTGGCATTTCTACTGTCTTAATGATTGCAGACAATCATCCTTAATTTTTACTTAAACAATAGAGAAATCATAGACTTAATCTCAGCAACTAACATTCTAGTCTGCAAAAAACATTCACTAAAAATTTACAAAATTCGCAGTTTTTAATTAGATGAATGAAATTTGGTGCGCTGACTCGATTTTTTCATATTGAGATTTGGTCCATGATTCGTCAAGCCGAAGTATTCTCCTCATGTCATCTCAAAGACATGGTCAATCCCATATCTGGATCTGAAGTGATTCATGTGCAAAAATCCTACAAGAAGGGCATTTCTAGTCCGTAATTTAACTTTGGTTCACCAGTGCTTCTGCTTCCTCTCAGTCGCTCTGACCACCCAGCCATCTTCATCAAACCTGCTGCTAAACCTATTACTGTCCCTAAATTTGAAGTTCGTTCCATTGCCCCAGCCTCATTTTTGGATCCAAATAACCATCCATCAACTCCCGAGAAGAAAGAGAAGACACAAACAATTCCTCTTTCCATCACTGTGTCATCTTCATGTGCTCATTATATCTTGCTTTTAATTGCATTTAAAATTTGCATATACTTTTTTCAGATCTTCTATGCAATGTCCTGTCTACTGCTGACGTAACTATCTCTAAAACAGAAATCCCATGTGGATATTTAATATCCACGAGCTCTGTAACCAGGTCTGACGATCCATGCTAGACATGAGTTCCATGAAAAACATCGAAACGATTCCTAGAACATTACCCTCTAATTCGACAATACATTCGTAGTTAGCAAAAACACGTCTTCTCTCATTCAGGTGGTGTATATTTCATCAAACGAACTGAAATATATTTTTGATTTACGATCCTTCCACCAGCGTGGATTTCAGGGTATATGGCGAATGAAGAATCTCGCTATACGACCACTTGAACACGAAATGATAATCACGGCATCTATCTGTTCGTTGAAGATGGAACCAATACGTAGCACCAATCAAACAATCTGTCTCGATTCTGTATTTTGGAAAGCAAAGAAACTTCTCATTATGAGAATCCATGAGCTGGAAGAGGTTTGTGGGAGTGATGAAAGTAAATTAAGTGTCCGCGGTAAGAAAGTCATCAGTCAGTAGAACCTTCTCTCCTGGTTTGAAGGGAGGTAGACCAGCGTAAGGACATCCAGCACAACGGAAGGCATCGCCGAGATAGCAGTTACCACAAGATGACGCTTTGGGGACCTCTGGAGCAGTTCCATTCTCCTCCTCGGCCAAGCCGCAGGTGCAGTTCTTACATGCCCTCTTTTTCCCTTTGCCGTCAGTAGGGAGGCCACACGCTGCTACATCTGGCCGAACTAAATCTGATTCCTCTAGAAGATCGTCTGTGTCGATTAAATCTTCATCTTCCACATCGTTCGCATCAAGAGACCAAACCTGAAATGAGAAATACGTCAAGCTAAGATAATCAAGGAAAGATAGATGATATTACGTGAAATGTAAATACGTGCGGTGCACTGCAACATTGGCTAGTTGATAAAAAAAAGTCAGTGAAAATTTGTGAAACAAGATGCCGAAGTCAAAATTACGCACTTTTCTTTGAGAAGTTCAAACGATGGCCGATGCTTTTAGGGTGGTCCATTACCTTTATTCTACGGCAAACACACAACAGAAGCACTTGCCAAAAAATGACACTTCTCTCCTCTACACAGTTTCACAATGTCTGTCAAATTTTAAGTTCTTCATTAAACGCTCCCTGTTCCATTTCTAGACTGCAACTTTTGTACAAGTGTATATTTCTTCCTAAGTGAAGAGCTGTCCCTCACTCATGCTGTCCGTAGGGAACTCTTTCGTCTATTCGGCAACGGTTATGGCATACTTCTCAATTATTCTACTAACTCTACAGGATTGTTTGGTGCAAGTCGCAACATCTCCCCCCCCCCACTTACTTCGTTCTTGTCACTTACTCTCTGTCTCTCTGCTCTACCGAGCGACTAGCTTTGAGCCCTACGTGTCTGTCCTCGATCTTTCGCATCGATCGAGGAAGTTGTTGCCCACCTGCAACCGTCGATGTCAGCCGTTTTGTGAAAGAGTTGCTGTTTTACTTTTCATTTCAAATGAAAATTATGATTTATTTAAAATTTATGAGGACACCTACATTTGGTGATAATCAACTGAAACTCACGTATTTTCGAGAGCATTCAATAGACCCCGCCTACCATTTTCAAGCGCAACCTTAGTAATGTATCCCTTGAAACACACCTGCGCCGCAGGCTAAAACTATTCATCTGAAATAGTGTCAAGCCTGCGAAGCAATCACTTTGTCCATCACTTATGACGAAGAACTAACTGCACTGCTGCTACTGATTGCATCAATGCAGTAGAGCACAAAAAATACCAAATTAATTCAAGATAGTGAAAAACAATGACAGCAGCTAGATGAAGTGAATGCATCCGAGGGTGATATTTATCCTGCTCACTAAATTTAACTCCTTTATACATAATGACTCAAGCCAACTCAGATCTGTTATATTTTCTGACCCTACTAGCAACTGCTTCCAAGCACCATCGGAGAACCGATTAAACATTCCAGCGCGTCTGGGTTTCACGAAGTATAATATATATCTACATGCGGTGTGCCTTTTTCCTGGTGCAACGACGATAATGGCCATTGCCAGTTGGGAATCGAACAGTCACCGAAATGTTTCCCCCTGCTAATGCTGGTACTTCGCTAACTTTGGCAGTCATGCCCGAGAAAACATTTCGATGACTGGTTTGATTAGCACTTTGCCACATTATACTTTTATACATAGAATTGTCACATCGGCTCATACCTGATATACTGAATAGAATGCATAAAAATATCAGTAAATTAATAAATAATTACAAAATTGACGAAAATATTGCAGAAAATAAGCAAGCATCATCCTTGATTCCAATAACACAGCAAACTGACATGACATGATTGAACACTTAGATTGCTCTTGAATATCGCTATCCAATATTGAACTTCATTCAGTAAACAATTACACGAACGTTGGCTCCAAAATTTTCGTTAGCAATTCTAGATCTATGCATCAGGATGAAGAGCTCTAAACATGTATTTATATCTTAATAATTTGCTATTCAGTGGAAGGTTGCAGTGTTACTACGCAAAGTTCTTGTTACGAAGGTCACAATCCTTCTCTACCTCGTATTGTTGCAGTGGACTCAACGTATGCATTGCTATGTCAGCTTCTTTGATTATAATTTAAGTTTCATCCCATTTTGCATTGGCTGAATACGAACATGCTGGAAGTGCCTACAAAGTCTCACTGACTCATGTATAATCGCGCTGAAACACCCTTAACGGAATCGAATTGGCCATAGAAAGCAGATTCTATTGACACACTAGATATGTAAGGTCGAAATTCATGTGAAGGTGATTTTAAATTTAAGATCTTACTTTTGGTGGTGATTCTGTGGTTTTGCCGGATGTCGCCCATGACAAAGACATTTGCTGGCCCATCGGATAGGAAGGTACATCAGCCGAAAACAAGGTAGCAGTATGAGTAGATTTCAAATTTGATTCCACGAAACCGGCAATGGCAAGTCGGGATTTGACAGCATCTGTGTCTTCTGAGGAGTTAACGTAACCGATTAGGCGACCTGAGGGATTCATCACCTTCAGAATGGAAGCTAGGAGTTGCTCTGATAGCCGTGGATGTGGTTGTTCAGGGGAAGCCAGAATAACAAGGTGGAATTTATCATCAACAGTTGACAAATTTTCGGCATTTATTGATTTGGGCGTTTCTCCAATCCTCTCTTTTACCAATGAATCCAAAACAGTGTGAGCTTCATCACTTCCTACAGAGTATATTCGCGCCGCCCGATTCCCCTTTGATAAGCTTGACAGCAAATCTCCGATCATCACCGATCTGAAAGGGACACTGAAGCAATAAAACTTCATCTTGCTGATGAAACTCACATGCAATTGAAGAGGCAAATACTCGTAAATTTTCCTTAAGTGAAAATTGACGCTTGTTGTCGAGTTCTTTCGTTCATTTTCGTCATGGACATATGCATGTACACCGGTGTCGATACTTAGTTCGAAGAAAAAATGCAACAGTTTTCGAGGCAAATTACAATCTGCACCTTGACTGACATGGAGATATTGAGAGCGCAATTCTCATGTGAATGCAATACCGATTAAGCTACCAAGAAAATGATTTCTTCTTCATAGAATTAGTAAAAAAGATACTAATTAACAGAAACAACACAAATTATCGTTTCATCAGATTAATTATATTATATTCACAAATTAATTATATGAAACATGAAACATCGTTTCAGGGATGCGGAGTCGGAGTCCTATAATTTTTGCTGCAGTCGTAGTCCTATCAAATGATCGGTCTCCAGACTCGGGCCTATAACTAGAACGGAAATATAATACAAACAAATTATTTATTCTCATGCATAGCTGTCACTGTCTTGATGTCAACTTTCTCCGTCAAACAAAAGTACAGAGACTGTTGCATGCAAAGCTTGTAATAATTGAGGGAATGAACCGTGATAGTGAAAAAAGGTTTGTCTCTTCACTCGGTGATTTAGTAGAGAAGGCAAGCAGCCGTCCTAGTCTCGTTCACACCTACGCAGCGCACCAAAGGTCACATCAGAGACAAAAAAATAAATACTTATTTGTTTGAGAACATTACCTCTTGCCCTCACGCTAATTGTATGTGATGGCGCCTCCAAAACGCATGTAATAATCGAAAGTGCACTCATATTTTTTGGAGAAGGATGGTGGATTTTCCTGCCTGCTAAAGACTGGAGAAAATCCGTGTGAAGCACACATCAACAGGATGGGAGGAGCCGAGTCGCATGCCGCGAACTTAAAGCGACATCTGATAAACTTTTATCGCAAATGATAGATAATTAATACAGCAATGATCACTAAAAGTAGGCTCAGGAAAGCCTATAACAGGGTGGCGGCCAGATTTGAAGATTCAAATTCCCGGGCGATTACCGCGCTGCTTCATCGAATTTTCGCGCTATTTTTTATAATGACAAGATATGCTATTCCAATTACACCGACCAAAAATTATCCGGACACTTCTTTAAACTATTTTTATCATTAAATTTGAGACATTTCCTGTTTAATGAATGACATTTTTCATTTTTTGAATGAATGATATCTACCGCACTCATTTTTCAAAATTTGTGAATTCTGTGAGCGGTGGTTATTAAGCTTATGAACATATACCTTTCCGTAATGACCAGCAGCCAGGGAACTACTGATAAGATCTAAATGATTTCAGATCGATAGAAAAGTTAATTTCTTGAACTTTCCAATGATCAAAAATTGCTTCACTGTTATCATCTGATTCATGCAATTCTTAAAAAAATTATTTTAATAATAATAATAATTCATATATTTATATCCCGCTTTCACAAAAATGTTCTTAGCGGTTACAAATTTCTTAAACAAATGGCTTTTTAGAATCTTTTTGAAATGAATGGTATTGGAGAGGGAACGAATGTCAGCTGGCGTTTCATTCCAGCAAGCTGCAGCAGCAACCGAAAATGTGAGATCGCCGTGAGTGATGTTGGTGGTCCACGGGATCTATAGAGAACATAACTTCTCAAGTTCCCTCTGCGTGGTTCATGAAATTGAATTTCACTTTACAGATAACCTGGTGCTGATCCCATCAAGCATTTGTGAACAATTAGACAAATTTCATACATTATCCTAGCCTCTACCGGCAACCAGTGAAGATGTAGGAGATCCTTTACATGAAGCTCATGGCGACTGCAATTCAGGATTAATCTGGCCGCTCTATTCTGCAAAATCTGCAATTTCTTAAGTTGGTACTGCGGTGTATTTGAAAGAAGTGGATTGCAGCAGTCCAATGTTGAAGTTATAATGGAATGGAAAACTGCGCATTCTCAATTAATTAGCAAACATTTTTAGCATTTTCATCGGCACGTTTTGAATAATAGGCACCAATTACAAGAATCTGATGGAATTAATTACACAATGTGAAGAAGAAGCAAGTTGAACAATTGGATGACGAGGAATGCAAAGTCAGATTAAGTCAAATTAAACCACATAAGGAAACTTATTAAGTTGGTACTGCGGTGTATTTGAAAGAAGTGGATTGCAGGAGTCCAATGTTGAAGTTATAATGGAATGTATCACCGATTTCAATGTGTCAAGTTCCAAAGATTTTGCTATCGGCTTTAGTCGTCGCAGGTTATATTTTATCTATATAACACACGCGCTATTAAAGTTGAATCTGCTACATGGTTTAATCCGATGATAGTGTCTTCAGTACGGAGGTAGCATTACTGCGCTGCACTGTCACTGCTATCCGTTGAATCAAGAAATATCGAGACCTTGATTCTGCAGTATTATAACTGACATTGCTGGAAAGACCAGACACAAACTTGATAACAGACGGTTGCCATTCGTCCTTCTTTTCTACGCAAACTGATGCAAAAAGGCGATAAGAAGGTATTCTTCTGGCCTTCAGGGTCCTCGTCTAGTGTGGACGCTTTTCTTGCTTCTCTTGTTTATGTTTCTTGATAACTTGGTGTCATCGTGCTAATAATGCATTAGCTTGTCCATTTTGATATTTTGGTTCCTATCATGGTTGTTGCTTCTCGTTTGTTGTTTCAACTAGACATGCTTTAAAATTTCAGTCTGATAAATCGGCTAAAAAAATACAATAATTTAAATATACTCATTGACAAAATTTTTGAAACATTTACTTCTTTAACTTCTTTCTTTTTGACTGATATATATACATGTATGTATGAGACCTTGATAATTTAGTCACAATCTCCACCAAGTCGCTAGCACAGAAAAACAATGCATGTAGCAGATTCAACTTTAATAGCGCGTGTGTTATATAGATAAAATATAACCTGCGACGACTAAAGCCGATTGCAAAATCTTTGGAACTTGACACATTGAAATCGGTGATACATTCCATTATAACTTCAACATTGGACTCCTGCAATCCACTTCTTTCAAATACACCGCAGTACCAACTTAATAAGTTTCCTTATGTGGTTTAATTTGACTTAATCTGACTTTGCATTCCTCGTCATCCAATTGTTCAACTTGCTTCTTCTTCACATTGTGTAATTAATTCCGTCAGATTCTTGTAATTGGTGCCTATTATTCAAAACGTGCCGATGAAAATTCTAAAAATGTTTGCTAATTAATTGAGAATACGCAGTTTTTGATAATATCACGTCTCAAAAAGGCAATTAGCTACTTCAGCCTTGCATGCTTGAAAGCTGAAGTCTGAAAAATTCACTAAAAGCAAAGATCATATGAAAAAAAGTTACAAAATCACAAGAATCAGTTGATGGAAATTAAGTATTATGCATATTTTGTAAATGTATATATATATATATATATATATATATATATATATATATATATATATATATTCTATATATCATTAGACAGTACGAAAAATGAACCTTCCCATCGTTTTGAAAATCACTCATATCTCATAAATAGTTCACGGGCTGCAAGCCATTGAATAAAGGCCTGATAATCTGTGCTCACTCAAAAAAGTTAACCGGCTAAATGCGTGATTAAATGTGTAGGTCTAATTAAGTTCATTATTTTGTGGCTCTGATTATTTTCAAAAACAATAGGCTCAATAATATAAATGTCATTAAATTTTTAATGGGCTATCAGTCAATCCCGCATTCTTGAAATATATTTTTTGGACATCGATCAGTAATGCGTTGCACTTTGTAAGAAATACATTCGTGTATGTCGTGGTTAACCAGTCGAACAGGTCTGAGATAGCTGGGCCTTTTTTCTAGCATAGGCAAGGCTAGCAAAATTTACTTGATAAGTTACCTAGAATGGTATTTATTGACTTATTTTTCGCGTTTCTGTTACAGTCGAGACCGGAACAGAGAGCAAAATTCTTATCGCTAGCAGAAGCTCTAGAAGGCTTCATATACTAGCGACACCGATATCCCCATTGGCATGGGTGGCCTTCCTGTCATGATTTACTGTGAGGTTTCCGAACTGATCAGTCACTTAGCTTAGCCATTGACTTTCATTCGAAATATCAACGAAAACTCTGATGCACTTTTCCGTCAGTGGCAGCGTTTTGGTAGAATTTTGTTGGTATGATTTTGGACAAATATCATCCTCAACTTGGTGTGAATGGAGGGGCATAAGTAGCGCAAGCCTACAGTGTTAAATTACGCTATTTTTAGATTTTTTTTGCTCAAAAAGTTGCGCTTTTGTAAAAATCTGTGAACTAATGAAATTTATTGCGTAAGATAACCGATAACCGAATGTTTTGGCATGTATTTAGATGCTGTATAATTTGCCATATTACGAGTTTTGAGAAATTGCATGCAAGCACCTTATGAAACACAAAAATCAAAACGATTTTTTGCGACCCCTGTTGATTTGATTGCGACTTTATACTTGCATGTACGAATTATAGTCAACCCAATTGCCTACACGGCTTCAATGTTGCGTGAAGAGCCACAGATTGCCATTGTAGAACTCAACAATTACTTATTTGGAAAACTTTTGGCGATTTCAATGTAAGCGATGAGTCAACGACATAACCATCGCCCAACAGATATCATTCACACAGTCATATGGAAGCGAAACAAATTTATTTAGTCATAAACATACCATCCAGAAATTGTGCATATTTGCTTGATTATATCAATCAAGATTCGAAGACATTTAATAGAAATAGTGGGCTTAATAATAGTCATATTGCTAGTTGAAATCAAGAAATTATGTTCATTGTCGAAGAGATAAAAATCACGAAATGGTATTCCCGGGCTATTTAAGGGCTAATTGGCTCTTTCACTAAAATTTAAGTGCGATTCTCAGGCGATTCCCGGGCTCGGCCGCCACCCTGCATAATGATCTATAATGTAGGGTACCAGTTTTTTTAAAAAAACTTGACCTTATATACTTGCAACCAGGCGTCGGAGTTAATTATAGGACTCCGCATCCCTGCCAAGTATACAGTCATCAATGAGACGAAGTTTGCCTTGAATACTAAAGTGTATTCAACGATCGATCACATAGTTTTGATCTTATCTTTCGACTGAAATTACCAGATATCGAGAAATGCCGCATACATTCCACCCAGGTTAGCTTTATAGGCAAAAATGATTTCAGAGGAATTTGCTAAATGGTAGATAAAATCAAAACAGAAAGTGGAATGGCGTACAGCTTGTCTCTCATTAGACCAGCTTCAAAACTGCATGACAGATTATTGAAGTTTGAAAGTCTTGCATAGTCCTCGCACTTATATGCCTTTACCAACCAGGCGACAGGAACCTGTAAGCCTGTTGCAGTCTGAGGAGCTATATCTTTGATGGCCGAATGGGACTATAGACAGCCTCTTAGAAAGCGCTTACACAAGGAAACGTCTACTATATTTATATGTCTTGAACTTGGTTTTGAAGCTCAATTCTGGCATAAGACAATTCGGTACTCATTTTCGATGAAACGGCTCCGGTAATTACGACTTTTTGGCAGAACCGGTTCCGAAACGGCACCGAGATGAAATCCGAGTAGTTACAAAATCTTTGTGAGGTTTGTAATGAGTGAAGAAATTTCGTATGGGAAAGACATTAAAATTGCGAATTTTTCTTTACCTTATTATCGAGAACCTGCTCATTGTTGAATTGAAGCCTGACTGTGTAAAAAGCAGGGTTGCCGTGGAGATTGAAATTAGAGTCCCCACCCCACCCCATACAGAATCCCCATACCCACAGGAGTATACACCTTAGTTATATGCTATATCTTTTCTAATTGGCCCAAAATAATTGATGTCCGATACTTCAACTCTAGTAGAACTTAAAACATGATACAATCAGGCAGTTGCCTTTGATGAGTGGATTATCACATACGCCTAATGGTTTTCAGTTTCACTACAAGCTTTTTTGTCTCACCTTATCAACTCATGCGTTATTTTTATAACACAACCGAACTCAGACGAATGCATTTGCATTGAATTGGCTCTTCAATGGTCGCCAGGCTGTCAGAGAGAGGGCTACAATTGACATTATATGCGCTTGACCAAAAGTAGTGGTCCCGGCCAAATGGCTTCATACAGCGCACTTCCCCAAGGTCCCATAAGACAGAGTATTTTGGTGTTAGTTCATTATCCTGGATACAATTTTCATCATAAACAACAATTGCAGCACCATCATTCTTCTTAATCACATCGAAATGCACATCACGAGTTCAAAACGCAGACAAATCGAGATGCTGTCAGCATTAACACATGTCTTCGAGCGAGTCAAAAGAAATTTCGATCTAAGGTCATCGATCACTGTGAAATGAAATTATGCTTTGGATATTCGACTATTATTTCTATGTACATGTAGGTAGATTCTTCGATAACGAATCAGACTTACTTTTAGGAATCTTCGTACAGGATTTAATTTTTCAACTAAATCTAGGTAGGTACCTCTTGTTTTTCAACAACTTTTCTTTATGAATTGCAAGTTTTGCATTGCATCTAGCAAGGCGATCTACTTATGTATTTTTGCACTCTTTGGGTACGATCTTCGACCAATCAGAATACGCCGGTGCGTTCCGAGAGTAAGCACGATGGATTTGTTGATAAGGCAGGCGTGGAATAGCCTACTAGTTATACCAGTCAAACATGTACATGTAGATAGGCAAAACAGAAAAAGACGAAATCTCGATGGCGATTGAAGTTTTCGGATGACCTGTCGAGAGTGTATCTGGATGTCTTTGGTGCAAACAAAATTTGCGTTGCACCACTGATCAATGTCCTTGCCACGTGCTGTTACACCACTGACGATATTTAAAAATCATTTTCAGATCGGTATGCTGAAATGAAATTCAGTTAAAACGACGACTGCATTTTCTAGTCACGGTAGATGTTAGGTTTTCATCAATTTTAGCTATGAGGCTACTCTCTTGTGATGTTGTCCGTTACATCACTGATTTGGAATAAGTGTCCGCTTTGGAGTAAGCATATCGAAATGCGTGTCACGGGATAAAAAATAAATGAATTTGAGCTTATGAATTGATTATGTCCCTACACTCCCCGATTTCAAGCAAAAACGTAGGCTATTTGATACCATACTTGATATGAGAGGATGATGATAGAAGTAGAAGCGCATTGTGCTAGCCTGCACCAATAAAACAAAATCATATCACGTATAATAAAATATTTGATTTGCTGAGAATTTTGATGTGCACTCTGACACACTTTGCACCACCGACAGCAACAGGTGGGCTACATAATCATAAGCATTGAAAAGAGATCAAGACGCGTCTAGAATCTGGTTACATAACGGAATCCTTCATTTTGATAATCCTATGCAGTCGAAATTATGAGAATATTGAAAAATGTCTTCGGGTCACAAAATTTCAAGTTTTCTGTGGAATGACCCATGTATTATTATCTACATGAACTTCATGTGTAAAGTATGGAAGAGATGTTTCATTTGAACCTCTTTTATATCGTGATAAGTTTCAAATAGGCCTATAGGTTAATGATTAATCGTAGTTAGCACTTAGGCATAATTCTATCACACAATCATCATGAATCGAAGTAATTTTATCTACACATATGTAAGTGATTTATCAGAGCTAATATCTTCAATATATACCGGTATAAAAAGGCGTGCGAATCAGCTTCCATTCAGTTCTGTAGTAAAACAACTTTGTAGCGCTTTCCCCTTGACACACCGAAGCTATTATTAGTCATTCAAAATCATTGACTATGTGTTATGGATAAGAAATCAGCACATAATTCATAGAATTTAAGTGGTGAGATGGCAAACTGTTTGTAGATAATTCAAAGCCAGAATTTATTATGTGATGAAATGTCAGTTCTATTTACTTCTAGTGATTGTCAAAAAAAATCACGATAATCCCCACAGGAGAGCTGTGGGACCTCAGCACCCATCCCCATGGGTATACCCACAGAATCCCCATACCCAAGGCAACCCTGGTAAAATGATAGTTCTTGAATAACTTTCCTTCGTTGCCTACATTTCTTTGTTTGAACTTGCTCATTCTTCTCAATAAGTCAGAATCTGCATCACAGTCGATGTACAATGCTTGGTACAATTTAACCCGCTAAGATTAAAAGATAGCATGAATCAAGCAATGTAACCAAATTGTTAGTTTTGCTAAGTGCGCGACATTTCATCGACGTTCGAGATCAGTTTAGCCGATGCAAACTTCAATAACCTTAAGCTATATAACCATTCGGTATTCATGCATGTTTGTGAGGAGAGTGATCAAGTGATTTCGACGTTGATTTCCCACCTACTAATTGTTGACTTTCACAAGCACAGTTAGAAACAAAACAAGAGACCATTTACTGAGCTGAGGGTGATATTTAATTGAACTTAAGTTATAAATGCCATTCCATTCTTTTAGCACTCTCAAGGAAGAAAATGCTAATAGAAAGGTATTTTCTTTTTCAGTCCGAAATGTTTCGTCTGCTCTCAGTAAAGTGTGCGTCTGGGAGCTTTGAGTATCTTATTTCCTCGAACCATTGATGCTCCGATGTCATTTTGCAACACATGAAAGATTCCTGAATTAGTTAGAGATATAAAACTGTAGAATAGAACATTGTGTCGCCATTGGAGGAGAAAACGCGAAGCGCCTATCCAATTAGATGAAAAAAAACACTTTGATAGGTTGGGTGATAGTTTCATTTGACATACTTTTCGCTTGAAAAATGTTCACTAAACAGATTGAAATGAACGTGCTTTCAACCGCCTGGTAAAAACCGGGTAAAAACCACCAGCTTTGTCACCATTTTTCGTCTAAAACTGGCAAAAATTGGCTAAAACTATTTTTCCAGCATTACTACTTAAGTTTTTTGGGTACATACAATAAAAGGGATCATCGTCACTCCTTACTTTGTTTATGAACGTTAGTCGCAATAAAGTTCATTTTACTTTTTCATCATTCAATAAACATTTAGGCCTGTATTTCACAATTCAAACCTATCAATATCGCATTTCAATCAAGAATATGTTCTAAGCAGGTGTAAGAATATGAATTATTATAAAAAATATTGTTATAAAGCTGTTGTTCATTATTCTTCTAAGTGTGCACGCATTTTGTTGCTTTACGAATTTCATTGATTGTAAGATGCAACAGACGTCCATGCTGGTAGGAAATCACTTGGCTCTAATAAAAAGATCAAAAACAGGCATTCCATGAAGCTAGAAGGGTAGGACAATATGGAAGTGTGGCCTCGGATTTCTACGATTAACCTCCCTGCTGATCTCATAGAATACTTGTCTTCTATATCTGTGGCAAATATCCCATACCCATTGTGATTACACGAATATTACTATGAATTTTATCCTGCATTCCCAGAAGGACTAGATTAAAAATTTTGCCTTTCAACATTTTTCATGTCATGATAATTTACCCTCACATATTTAGAGAATAAGGTTATGTTAAATGAATTTAAAACCGAAAGTGAAGTTTTGATTTGAGCTCAAAATATGGAAATTTCAAGAACTTTAAACAAACTTGTACATCACAATAATGTCAAAATTGTTTGTCGCTCTCAGATTCTATCAACAAGATCAATTTTACGGCTTACTGGACATGTTCTTTTGTTGAGATTATAACCGAAGCTGTTCAGACATACATTATACCTCACTTTATCAAGATTGCTGGTGCGGACTATATTATTCAATTATTATTTGTTCTTGCAAATCATGATTTCCTGCTACAGTCACAAGCATTAGTACATTTAGTATATTTCTAAAAAAAGTAGAAATACATTCTAAGTGACTGTTGCACATTGCTTGATTTGGGAGGTGGGATTTTCCGGTGCAGAGACTTTTTGATAGAGTGTTTTCTCTGCGTTCATGAGACCTGGGTTCGAATCTAGATCTGATGAAACCTAAGCTACTATTAAAATGCACTCTACATTCTTGCTGAACACTCAACACAGAAGAATGACAGTGGGATTATTGAAGCTCGTCCACATGAAGAAGGTGGTTTGCTTAATTTAGTTCTATGTATAAACCAGTTATATTTAGATATTCATTTTCATTTTTCCATTCATTTGATGATAATTCTGCGAGTATCTAACAACTTCTGTTACATGAACCAAAGAGCCAAAATGATGCTAAAGTCTACATTTGTTCTTAAATCACAAGAAAAGGGCAGAGCAATCGTAAAGAACGGCAACATCGTTTGTCGTTCGTTATAAAAACATATCATGTGTATCTATCAAAGAATGAATGTTATGTTTTGGAAGATAAGAGTTGCAAACTGCAAACCCGCATGCACCGTAATACTTAAACCCCAACTTGCTGTCGATCATTACGTGAAGAAATAGACTGATTTTTCGGAATTTTAGTTTCAGCCGGTTTTTACCGCTTAGTGACAAAAACCAGTTTAAGCCGGCAAAAAGCTAACCCTGATTTGCTTGCGTCAGCGCTTAGCTGCTATCGTCACGTATACGATACGTAATTTTCCGTGATTGCAATAATGAATGCAATAACCAATAAAATCATTCGATTATTCAATGATGTATTTCAAAATATCCTGAGTCTTGTAAGTGCCATTGCTAAGCAAAAACAGAGGTGTCGGCTTTCTAAAATTTAATCGCAGATTCATCATTTGTTTTCTATGCATGCTGCAAGGTTCACTAATAGGATTCTTGAGTTTTGAAAACTTTGTCTCTTGAGTGAAAAATTGTTTTCTATGCATGCTGCAAGTTTCACTTGTAGGATTCTTGAGAAATGAAAGCTTTCTTGTTTTATGAAAGAATAGTCGTTTATTACAGTTGCTCTCAATACCAGAAAATGGCTATTTGCTACATTTCGCAAAACTACAACAGTGGGGACACACAGTGGATTGAACCAAGCAATAAGAAATGTCAGGAAAAAAAATAAAGTCTACCAAGTAATTTGCCGACCTGGTCTAAAGCTATCTCTGTATATCATCACTGAAACCAACGCTTAATAAGAGATGAAAACCACTGGCCTCAAAGACATTAATTTTTAGATACTTTTTATTAGGGTGTTGCTGTCAAGATTATAGCGGCAATGATCAATTGCATGAGACTGAAATAATTGTGAAATCGAAGCAAAATGCCGTGCTCAGTATGGAAAATGTTTATCTTAGATGGCAACAAAATGTTTAAAATTTTCTTAACGACTACTTCTTCATCACTCTCTTGCCTAGGAATCCATCATACAAATAGACAAATGTCTGTGATTATGCATGCATGCTCATACTTGTGCATCCGTAAGTAGCAGGATGCATAAAGAATAAGTGGAATTTAGAACAAATGATGATTAGCATAATTTCGTATAACTCTTACGTCTGAGACAGAAATATGTCATCAGACTCAGAGTGACAGTGCAGCACATTTGACTACTTCGTGATGAAGCTAGACGAGAAATCAATTTCGCAAAAAGCATGCTATATTGTCTGAATTGCATCCGCTAAGTGCTCTTAGGTAAACTACAGAATCAAGGTCATGCGTATATGAGAAGTTCAAACAAGTCTACTGCAAGTTGCGTCATGAGTTAGTATAGTTGCGAAATCCTTGCTCCCAACAATTTTACTATTGATTGACTACTTTTTAGGTATCCATACTAAATACATATACTCCATACATATACTTTTTGGCATAACACATAAGTAGTTTAATATGTTGCTGTTACTTTGCTGGACACTTTGCTTTGCGAAGATTCCGAATGAGATAAAAGCGTTTGGATGCCCTGCGTTCGAGGTGCAAGTGTGCTATTATGCACATCACACTGTCCGTAGAATCATTTTACTAATTGTTTGACAATGTTATTGGCATCCACTCGTCTGTCATTGCTTAAAATTTATTTGAAAAATATCTGTCAACAATAAGGATTGAAATCTAATTAAGATGACTAAACGACAAAATGCACGATGTTACAATATCTAATATAAGGATCCAAATTCATTTTGATAACTAAAGTAGACATGTAACTTGAAAAGATTATTTCCATTCGAGTCTTCTAGTGCATTCTCATGTCTGGAAAGTCAACTTGCATGCACTGCACTTCTTTCTATCTACTTTCTTCAGACATTGCGAATAAATCATTTCCTAGTTTAGAAGTACATGAAAAATTAAAAAGGTAAAATTTTGAGAAACAGTTTTTTTGCTTCAATTGCCGGCTATATAAAAATAGTCAGAAGCAAAACAGATGCCGCCTTCCCATAGGGATATGTAGAAAATGTCATCCCATAGAATGCACTTATTTCTTCTCTTTTCCAGAATCTTTTGACTCGTCACCACCACTTTTTGCTTCATCCTTTCCTTTTTCGGTGTCTTTCGATGCTGCCTCTGAAAATCAAAGAGATAGTTTTTTTAACCATGAAGAAATAATTGTCTTCAAGATCAGTTATCTCTGCTAACCAAACTACTTAAATTTCTGAGCCTATTCCATCATCTTAATGTAGAATGCATCTCTAAACTTACAGACTGTGTCTGAAAAACATTAAATTTTCCTATATTCAAGAAGTTCGATAACAGAACCTCGCGTGACTTCAATGAAGAAAGCTAGAAACTTAAATCTTAAAGCATCTAAGGCGCGTTACTAAATAGGATAATTTGTCATTCAATCTGGAAATAGTCCCCAAAGATAAAACAATTTTAAAAGAGATACCTTCATCATTTACTAATAAGTCATAAGTCCACACAGCGAATAAACAAAAACATCAAGTCACCTCTTTAACAAGAAAGCAGCAAATAATGCCCTTATGAAACTAGTTCTTCAAAAAGTAGCAATTAACAAAAGACAACTACGAAAACAACTTCTGTGGACCAATCACATGAATGTCCTATCTACCGCAAGCCGGTAATTTTATAGTCGATGTTATATGACGCACAAAATGCAGTGGACAACCATTCGTTCAATAACTAGCCTTATTCTCTTGCTTCCATAAATGGAGCGGCAGCATTAATTATCATTTAATTTACGACTAGATATCTCTTTTGATGCCATCCGGTAGGGTCAACTTGGTTGTATGTACTGAAGGTTTAGGCTACTTTTACCAGTAGTTTTAAACCTTGCTGGTGTTCATGTACAATGTGTTCTAGCTTGCGGGTATGAATGAAACTGCAGCAAATCTTTACAGCACGCTTGACAGTTAGGCTTGATAATAGAAAATGCTAACATGTAGGTTGTGCATGC
The DNA here is from genome assembly GCA_907163375.1 of Prostheceraeus crozeri. Classification (NCBI taxonomy): domain Eukaryota; kingdom Metazoa; phylum Platyhelminthes; order Polycladida; family Euryleptidae; genus Prostheceraeus; species Prostheceraeus crozeri. The sequence goes on along the minus strand of CAJQUW010002594.1, from coordinate 88,298 downwards.
ATTAAGAGTTATAATGCACGTGCAAGTACGCAAGGTCAAATCATTTGCGAGTATAATAATGAAGAAAATAATGTAGTGTGTATACACAATGATTGACAGTCAATACAGAGAAGTACTTGACACTCATAAATGTTCTTACTGGATAATTAGTCACATCGGATAACTCGTCACTTTTGACGGCTACCGATTACGGTGACGAATTAACCAATTATATTCAGTTCGGCGACCATTCATAACATCATCGACTACGTTGCATATGAGGTTTATATTCCTCTTAATTACGTAATCAGAATTATGAACAACAGAATTATAAATTGCAGCAACAAAATTTATCAATGAAATGTCTATTAAGTGTTGACAGTTTTCAAATATATATCAATGATTTATCAATCTAAACATGAAGCTTGTTTAGCAGTAACTGATTATCAGACTGCTGTGAATAAATCTCGTATGAAAAGGCCAAAAAATACAGGTAGACATGCGAGCGTACATAACAGAATTCACATAAAAAGTGCTACAAATTCCATTTTTCAGTGTTTTGTGAGGAGAAACATCAAGAAAAATTGAATGAACCATTTTCATCTCCAGGACTTACGTTTCGCTTCAGACTTCCGCTTGGCGTCCCCTGCCGTCTTCTTATCATTTTCACCCATCTCAGTCTCACGGTTAGTTAGTTTATTATTAATTAGGTCATGCAGAGCCAGAATACTTCGAATTAAAGCCGCCAGATATACAACAAGCATCTGATCGTTCGTTTTTGCGTAGGTAGACTGAACAAAGTTGCCAACTGTCAAGTCAGGTAGGAGATTGAAAATATCCTGAAATAGGAACACTGTGGATGTATTTACGAAGCAAAATCAGCAAAAGCTACTTATGCCTAACCAGTTTTAAAAACATTATGTGACAGGAAAAACTGACACGCAAATATCATTGCTCTTCTTTTAGAAATCAAAACTGCGTTAGAATGAAAACGTTCACATGAAAGTGTAATTAAGAAAATCCTGAAATCCAATAAATCACGTTGAATTTTTTTTTTTGGACTGGCTTGCTTGCATGTTCGAGTGATACTATTACTAATTAAATGCGAGTTAAGATGAGATACTGTCGTTATGTGAGTAAAACAAGAAACGTTTTGTATAATACACACTACTCTATTTTGTAAATGTATCTTAGCTGGGTCTAATTATAAGAATTCCTGTTGCAGAACGCTACTTGCATCGCATTAATTCATGGAGGATTCCCAGACTGTATAGCCAGACGTTTACCAATAATACGGTTCATACTTTGACAGAAAGATGGCTAGCCCAAATCAAGCCCATACTTCAGCTTAACAGATGCAAAAAGTAAATAGAGGATAGCAGAAGAGGGACAAAAACTGTCAAGAACCAAATTCAAAAATAATCGTTTCACCTGCATCAAAAAATCTTAACTCAGACCCGAAACAAGCGGAGTAAATAATCAGATCAGCACCAGCTATCACATTACCAGGCTCAGTGACTGAAACTTCAAAACATTCCAAACGAACTAGTGGTGAGATGCAGGTAGTAAACAGTCTTCAAGATGTAGTGGTCATCTCTATCTCTGACTAGTCTTGCCTAACCAAAGCTAATACTATAACCTATTACTATACAATGTATATATGTACAGGGTGAGGCGTAATTCTGGAGACATAGGAAAAGTTGCATTTTGCACATTACTATGATCGTTAACCTAATTTATCACTGCTGAATTTGGTAAATACATGCAGCAAGCACTTTACTTTGCAAAAAAAGTTACTACGAACTCACAGTTGAATTACATAAGCTTCCACTTGGATCTAGAATAAGATGAAAGCAATTTATTTTAATAGGAATTGCTATTCAAAAAGACACAAGAAAAAGGAAGGCTAATCACATTATGTGTTCTATGTGGGAGCCGTTCTGTTGTAGACACATCAGGAGACGATTTTTCCAGTCAGTACGAACACGACTCAAAACATTCGACGAAATGCAAGCACAGGCATCAACAATTCTTTCTTGCAAATGATCCAGATCCATGATCTTCTTAGATCGAATCACTCCAATATCTCCAATTTTGATGATTTATTTCACCGTTAACATAAAAATTGGTTTCGTCGGTGAAGAGCATCATCGAAGAGAAATTCGGAGATTCTTCATGCGCTGTAAAGACCAATTACAAAACTCCAACCGTCTGTCGGGGTCATCTTCACTAAGATGTTGTAGCATTTGCACCTTGTACAGATATCATTTGAAGGCATGCAAAATTCGAAGAACACTGCGCTGACTAAGAAATAGTTATCGTACACACAGATCTAGAAAGCCTTTTTTATAGTCATCATCGGTGAAATGAACACTGCATACGCGTGATGAATTCTTAGAGGGAGTAAAGTTCTTACGTCGAATGTTATGAAGCCACTTCTTCAACAATTCGGGGTTTGAGAACGGAAAGGCGTGAAAAGAAATGTTAGAGTTTTTCGAAGCACGGTTCTGGCATCGCGGAACACAACATGAGGTAACCATTTCTCAAGAAATGAAATTTCTGTAAACAGTTTTGCAAACCTGTTCGAAAATTTTATCTTTCTTATGCCTTTTGAACACATGTTTCGGATTAAGAGTAGGAGAATTGATAGCAATTGCCTAGGGCGTGAGGATTTTATTTAATGATAAAATCGCCATTTAGCGTCGGTAGAATGCATGTCAAATTCAATTTTATCTTGTTGAAGTATTGCGACATCGCCACACTGTGTTATGACACTCATCCCAGCTTCGTTAAGTACACAAATTTTGTCACCCTTATCAAATAAATCATCATCAATTGAAAACAACACCACAGGTGTCAATTGCGATCAGCTCAGCGGCCGTCATTTCTTGCCTACATACCGGGAGCAGGCGTGGCGGCGATGGGAAGTTTTCAGGCTTCATGGCTGAAATAGGGAAACGCGGAAAGCAGTCCATCTATCCCTTTCTAGATCTGTGATCGTACAGAGGATCGTACGAGCCGCGAAGCGGCGAGTACGTCCGGTTGTACGATAACTGTTTTGTCGTAGGAGTATGCTTCCCTTTTTTCCCGAAAGAAACGCTATTCTATTACATAACGCGTCGAGTTTAATGTGCTATTCATTTTAAAGTTGCAGCGGTCCATTGATGTAAAAAGGGAAACTTTCTGCGGTCCATCAATCAGTGTCATCAGCTTGACTTTAAATATTTTATTTCAGAATGAATCGATGTTTGCTTGGTTGAATGCATCGAAGAGTGATTGGCAACATTGCAAAATAATCAGTGGTGTCTTTATGAGTCAGACCCAGGAAGACACACTGTCAAATAAGCGTGTTTTATTTCCATGTTTGAATAGTGAATATTTAACTAGCATATTTTGTACTAACTCTTCTGCAAATCTATGAGATAAATTGCCGTCGATGTGACGATAATAGACTGTCCGATAAGATAAATAAAAGCCATTGTCCAATACTGCTAGGCAAAATGATATTAAATCTATTGGTTATAAATCCATTGACAAAAAATATTGAGAACACACAAATAAGGTGTAGGAACGATCGACTCCCTTCTCTGTCAGTTCTTGCATCCGACGATCGATACAGCGTCGCAGGAAAAAAAGTTTGAGTCATCTTTGAAAAAATTAAGGTCGGGCCGCATACATTCGTCTCGAAAATATCTGATGATGCCACACATAATCCCGTGAATACTATTCGCGGGATATTCTTTCCCATCTTTCCGTCGGATCTCATATACGAAGTGAGATAGAGTATTCTCGAAAACGTCGCAGCTAACACCTGTCAGGTCGTCTATCGATGGAAAGGGCTTTTCTGGGAAGGTCTCATTCCTTTTCTATAACCACTCCTCGTAAACATGCACGGCGTAGTTGGTGGCTCGTTTCGTATTAGCTGGCGTAGCTTTTGCAAGGCTGTCTTGAATATCCTGAGTGCTGACAAATTCGAAGCGTGACATCGCGGAGGTTGTCTTCCAAATGTCTTCCACTCTCTCATATATCTCTACCTCAACAATCAAGTAAGATTGCCCATCACAGACACTGACCAATTCACAGACAGTTACAGAATAAACAAGTCTTAGATAATTACGCAATACATGTAAACGCTAATCTAGCGCCACGCTACCTGGAATTAGCCACAAAGTAGGGAATTAAGGAAGAAACTGTACCGATAACAAGTTTCATCTCGTTCACCGTACAATATTGGACATGGACTTTATTTATCGTATCGGACAGTCTATTATCGTCACTCCTACGACAAGTCCTTTTTCTTAGACGACGAGAGCTTTTGTGAGGACTTTTGGAAACCGCAGCTAAAATAGAGATCGATGACGCTTCATCTGTCACAGAGGGACGTCTTCCACTTCTCTCACGGTCATCCACACTTCCAGTTTCCTTAAATTTATATATCAGTTTTCCAACGGCACTATGTGTAATTGGTGGTCGTTCGGGATGTCGACGACTGTAATCATCTGCTATTGCTCGGTAGCTCCCGATATCGTCGTGTAAAACGACATCAATGCGCGCTTCTTTCGACAGTGCCATAACTGCTTTGTAAAGCTCTATGTTAGTGAAGTGATGTTTTAAATGTCGAGTACGTGAATAAGTCGTCTTTCTTGAAGTTGAATAATTATCAATATCTTGCATAGGTATTTGTATAATTGAATATTTGAATTATCTGCATGGTTGAAATTGACTTGTAGTTAAATGAATTCGTCATAGGAAGTTGTATGGTGCATCAAACTTGCATAAACATGGAGAGATTCCCATTGAAAATAATGTATGTCAGATTCAGAGTATATTCCCTATGTCTCCAGAATTACGCCTCACCCTGTATATATATTAACCTATAACTATATAACCTATTGCTAAGCAAAGCACTAGAACATTATCTGAGTAGTTTGTAGGATTACAACAAGATAGTGGTACGACAGCTTATTTGGTAAAGGGCCGCGCTATGGAAAGGATCCAGGGTTCGAGACTGTCACCGCTCTAACTTAAGGTTATTAACAAGAGCATGGCAAAGGTTACGAGTGTGAAACCTCTCCCACCCCTAGCTTTCGAGGAATAAATTAGACAGTTAAATGCTGTATACGTAGCATTTCTGACACCACTATTTATTATGGGATAAAATGCAGTTATGTCTAATATATTCCGTACTCAGATTACTTTGGGAGTTGTCAAATTCTAACTACTTAAAGACGTCAGTAGAAAAAGGACTTAAGATCAATAAACATATTAATAAAATTGTCACATTTTTCGTCCGTCACTTCAACAGGGGCTAGGGCAACAGAGGATGCAACGGCATTTATATAATTCTAATATTAGACATTAAATGAACTGAAGTATATATTGATGTTTGTCTTCATAGTGCAAATGAGATTTCTCTCCGAAATAACACCTTTTTGTTCATAATTATGTCTTCATTTTTTATAAAAAGCAAACAGCATTTTTCGTATGCGTATTCGTGAACATATAAATTGTCATAATAGTTTATTCTATTTACATTTTATTTCCCATCATAACATACCTCTGAATGCTTCTTTGTGTACTTCTATGATTTTAGAGCGAATATTTACAATACCAGCGACAGGGGAATATATAGGAGAGAAATTATATTTGCACTATGAAGCCGAACATCAATATACATTTCAGTTCATCTAATTTTTGAATTTCGTGTTACTTGTATACATACACCGTTGCATCCTCTGCTGCCCTTGCCCATGTTGAAGTGAAAGACGAAAATTTGGCAAATTTATGTTTATTGACCTCAAGTCCTTTTCTCTAAAACGCTTTTATCAAAAAGGTCAATGGCGGTTCTAAATTATCGAAATACTTAGTCCAACTACTCTAGCAGCATTTCAACATTAAGTTGCAATGTACCAGGTGAGCCGCATGAGCAGTTTTACCCGCTATGATTTACCTCATTGTGTTACGAAACTTTCCAATCAAAAAGTCACGCCTTTGAATGAGGGTGATGATATGCGTGCTAGTATCCAACACATTTGTTTGTAATGAATTAACGCCACTGAGACAGAAAAATGCCTAGTAACGAGTAAAAAATATCAAACTACCGTATTTCCTCTAATAGACGCCGACCTCTACTAAACGCCACAGCAGAACCGTCAATTTTTTTTAATAAGCACCGCAACTCTTAGAGGTAGAAAAAGCTTAAAGCAAAAAATATGAAGCATTCAATGAGCTAGACAATTTACAAAGATCGATGACCATATGTCACTGGAATGTTTGTTGTTGTTGTTGACTACTATAATTGTGATGAGATACGAACAGTTGATTAAGTTTCTAACTTAATCAAAAGAGCGTCGAAATAGAAAAAATACTTGTAAGTCACATAATTACAGTGTCAAAATCGACACACTCTTCATCTGATGTTATGTCATCACTAACAGGATAACCTGTGTTAGAATCAGAGTGTGTGTGTTAAGAACAGTCTCTTCTGATCCACGTTAGCCCCAGAGTACTACAAAATTGCCTCTCGGGCGTCCTTCATCTGTTTGTCCAACTTTTGTACAATGGATTTGATCCACATCGTTGGTCGTAATCCCACATACATCAAAGTTGCTCTTCATTACATCCGCACTAACTGATTTCCACGCTTCTTTCACCCATTGTGTTATTTGAAGCTCAACGGAGTCGAACTCTCAAACAGCTGAGTCATCAATCAGCGCTCAATAAATTTGTGCACGGAAACAAGTCAGATACTTAAGTAATCAATATCACGCGTGTGAAAACAGACTTTTCGTCTCTTCAGTTAGTCGACTATGCTATTATTAAATTAATGATTGTGAGAACAGTCTTTTAACATGGCGTTAACAGACATTAAACGTGCCGTTTATATATTTTTATAAACGCCGCATCTACAAGTATGCGAAATACAATAAACGCCGCGGCGTTTATTAGAGGTAATACGGTATTCGATAACTGGATACGGATGACGTATGTATGTGTGTAGCCTATATATTCAAACATATCTAAACTGGGGGTCGCATTACCGGTATTACCGAAACTGGTAATACCGGTAATTGTGATTTTTTTCATTACCGAATTACCGGTTTTTTTCAAATGAAATTACCGGTTTTCGAAGGTGTAATTCAAACCATTCATCCTACTTATTCATTGCAGCCAAAGGTGACATGGAAGGCGATTAAAGTACAATAATGCAGATCATCTGAGTTGTTCGATTAGAGGAGACGCACTCACACACCACTGCGCGCTACACAAAACCTCTACATAGACTATGGTGGGAGGCAGTCACATCAGGTCGGATTTCTGTGGTCTTATGATCTCATACAATGGAAAGCGGTCGGCATACGCTTCACACAATGCGGCGTCTGACAATTTTCAACCTGATTGCAGCTAGCGCATGTAGGAGAAAGGATAATTACCAATGACAGTCCGAAACGCAAGCCTTTAGGAGTATTGATTCAGTTCACGTGACTTCTGTAGAGCGAATAGTCGAGGTCAAACGGATGACGATTTCATGTTTACGGCAGTTCGCCTTAAGGACATCATTACTGAGCACTGCTTTTTTGTGTTTATCGAACGTCATGAAGTTTACGAGCTTCAAAACCGACGGCATTTGGCGATTCTATGATCGGGAAGATTCTGGGGGCAAACCGGGTCAACATGCACAGTGCAAAGAATGCAAGAAAGTAATGAAGTGCGTCGGTAGGGCCTTCTGACGTACATGTACATGTAATTAGTATTTTCTCTGCCTTGTTAGATACAATATTAATTATCAGAAAACCGGTAATTACCGGTTTTGTTGCAACTGGATTACCGAATTACCGGTTTTCCAAAAATACCCCGGTAATGCGACCCCTAATCTAAACACACGGATATTTGTCGGATTACGTGCATACATACACGCATCTGCAGAAAAGTAGAAGCATGTAGTGAATACTCACTTGCAGATGATAGACAACGTGTTCGTTGACTGGTAATCGTCCGTCTACAACTAACTGCATATAATCAAGAATTTCATTTAATTGGGAATTGAGACCATGTAGACCAGCTATTTGCCTCGTAATACGTTGAGATAAGGTAGATATTGTCGTATCCTTTATATCACGAAGTAGATGCTCAACACCAACTTCTTCGGCCTCCTCCGCTCCAATATCTGACGGTAAATGCTCGAATGTCTTGCACGTCGGTGTTCCATCCTGCAACAGAAACAATATTGAAAAAACAATAGGATCTTCAGACTGCTATATTCTCAGTTTAGAGAACTACACAACGAACCACAGTGAGCACACACAACCACGCTCTCTAAAAAGAATAACTTGGCAATATCATTATTTGCAATTACTTCTTAGCTACGGGGGAACAAGGATAATTGACTTAACATCCCTTTCTCCAGCAACTGATCTATCCAAATTTCCTCTATCCAAGGATATTTAACATCAGAAAATGTCTTACTCACGTCATGAACCTCATCAACAGCCACGTAGGCCTCAGTAGGAAGACCTTGACCATCAGCCGATTTGACATCAACAATAACAAGCACTGAATTGGGATTGTAATTTCGGAACAACTCATTGATTGCAATATCGTTCTGACATAGCTTGGGCCCTGAGTGATACCAGCCGACGACACGCTCCCGTGCTGGAATTAAAGAATCAGCTGTTACCTTAACTGAAATTGATGCAGACGAAGTATAACTCATGCATTCAGAGCAATAACATTCATGTATTTGGCTTTTTGATTCATAGGTAACGAAATATCAGCTTTAATTAGCTATACTGCAATGCTTTTCTTTATACAATGTGGCCGCCACGTTTCTAGCTTCAAACACGCAATTCCATCAAATTTCCGGGCTATCTTTTATATCGGCCAGATTTGTTAATCTGACTACATACTATTAAATTTATTTTTATTGCAATTGTAAAAACCATTTGCCTCATGAATTTTATTTTACACGGACAGGACATCATTCCATCATGAATATTAAGAAAAATATCGCTCGTAGCCACAGCTACTATTAATTGTGAAGATCAATCAAACTCTACTGCTCCTTCAACGAAAATTTGCAATAATCGATATTTTTTTTCAGTCAATTAGGCAAACACAAAACTTTCAAAATATCACTCAGCAATCATCGACGGCCCCTAAACCAAAGCTATCAAGAGCAACTATAGAAAAATTTAAGCTGAATGAACGCGTCTGTTAAGTTCTGCTTGAGTTCTATTTTTTGATAACGGATATATCAAAAAGAAAAAATAATGGCAAAATTTATCGTGAGTTACTATCAATAATCATTTTATCATAAAATGAGCAATGCATCATAATTTCTGCATGTCATGAAATCATGTCATCGCATTAGGTCTATGCCACCAACCGTGATAAATGATACATTAATAATGCAATTTACTCGCAACATTTATTAAACACAATTCTTGGATACAAAGCAGATTGAAACCAACAATCAGAAGTCAGAACCTGCATGCTATGCGACAAATCATGAGAAAATATACGCAGTACAACGAGTGCAATGATTCATCAAGCTCTGTATGAATAAGAATGTGAAAGATTTTTGAAAAGCTGATGCCTTTTATCACACTAATCTATTCCCAGACTTTATTCACAAGGAGACAACGTTGGTGAAGATTTGTCTTTCTATCGGTTACTGTCTTCAGACACAGCCTAAAACCGCAAAATATACTGAGAAAAGGAATGTAAAGCAACGGTTTCAAATTCTTTTCGACTCAAGCTGTTCATGCGGATTCCGTGAAAATCTGTGGTGTAAATTTGACAGTAAAATTTTGCACATGTCGAATTTCTGATGACATTTAATTTGGAGATAAAATACGACGATTTGTATTAAGGTGAATCATACCTTTTGTGTAATATTTTCAGCACTCAGATTATTTTGAGTTGTCAAATTCTATAAACCAACTGTTCTTCGCAACAAGTCAATATCAAGCTGTACCAGGTGAAACTCATAAGAGGTCTCACTTGTTATGATTTACCTCATTATGTTACGAAACTTTCCAATCAAAAAGTCACGCCTTTGAATGAGGGTGGTGATGTACGTGCTAGTATCCGACACACTTGCTTGTAATGAATTCAGCATTATTGATAAAGAAATTGATTAAAGAACACTGGAGACAAGAAAATTTTAGGAACAGTTCAAATTTCGCGGAACGTGTTCAATTCGCGTAAAAGCTTTGTTTTCTATTAATCAATATTATGTGCATGAGCCCGCTTTGAATCTCATCAAAAACAGTGACTCCACTATCATAAGCAGTATGAAAACATAGGACAAGCCATAGCAAAAATAGAAGTAATAAAAAACAACACAGATAGATTAACATTAAACATGTGATTCTATTTCCAACAAGTTCAGTTGATTTCAAGCAATGGTTTCAGCTTGCAGAGCCTGAAGCATACAGTTAGTATCATTTGACTTCAGATGAACGAATTTCATATTACCGTTGTACTTTCAGCAACGTAAAGTGCTGCAAGCAATATTTTCGTTTGTATTGCCATCCTTTTCTAATGATATTTGCTGTACTTTTATTAGACATTTATGTATATATAATAATTGTCATATTTGTCACATTTGTCTATATCCAGTCAAGTCATTTTTCACATTAATTGCTATTGGCAAAATGTAGCCTAATACTACCTGTCGCATTCATTAATGTTTTGATATTTCTATACAAGATATTTACATTTCTATACTTTTTGAAAGCTGCATCACCTGCCAATGTGAATTGTGAATTTATTGTCTATCTCAATGCACACTGACCGAAATTAATTGCGACAAATTAAAGCTTAGTACCAACACTCTTGACTCTTTTCACCACTTACTCAATCACGAAATGCAAATCTACCACTGATCCACGTCCATCAGAAACAAGGGTAAGCGGTGCACCGAAAATTTCGGTTCGAAGACCAGTTAAAATGAAATCATCAAAAGAAACGAAAACTTCTGATCGGAGCACTGATGTACTTAATGAAAGTTAAGAGAAATAAAGACCTTTGGCTCCCACGTTTATGTGAAGTGTATTCGAAATTGACAAATAGTATCACCTGGCGTGCTTGGTTTAGACAGACACTATCAAAGGAATCTCAGGTTTCCTGAGACTACAGACAAAACGAGTGTTCAGTTTATAAATTTCAAATACGTGGTCATCATCATAACCTTGAAAGCAGACAGTTTTTCTCAAAACATTCAATGCTACCAATGCTGACTATATAGTGTTAATACTGACTCAAACAATTATATAGATAGCTATCTAATTCGCGTATTATATGACCCCAATGATTTGTGACAAAAAATGTCAACACTTTGTTAACTTTATGAAAAATTATGAAAATAATAAAACGCAATAAATATGCGTACAAGTGTTGGTTCATGTAGGATCTGTCTTACATGAGTGAGGAAAAAATTGGAAATGAAACGCATTAGGAGTGCGATAGGAAAGTTAGGGGATGAAAGACAAGTGCATGGATTAAATGAACATTGCAATCTTACAAAAATTTAAATCATCTTTCCAACATGTTTGCAAACTATACGAGTATATTACCACAAGTTATATTCAGTTTTTGATTGACAACTTTTTTCAATCCTTAATTTATAGCCACAATAGGGGCCTCAACAAAGTAGCTATGTTTTAAAACAATAAGAAACATGTACTTTATATAGTTTGTCTATTCATCTCTTGTAGTCCATTAATTACTACACATTTGTCCAGTATTTGTATGGGAAGTTATCCTTCAATCTGCTCTCTTGCCCTCTAATTGACTATCAGCCTAATGTTTAGCTATCATGTTAAGGGTAGGATTTTAGAAATCCTCGGGGACTCTGGCTTGGTCAGACGCAGCCCTCTGCCAAATTTGAGAGTGCCTTTGATGAGAACAGCCATGCATTCAAGCAGGGCGACAGCGATCCCAGCCGCCGCAAACATTCACCACCCCACGTGCATGAACGGGTTTTGTTATCAGAAGAACTAAACAGTTGCATCAAATCTGGTCGATCTCAAAGGCATTTTCGGGAAAGCAATAGCTCGACCAGATCATTTTTAGCCCCCCCCTAAGAATAACTTGGTGGTCCACCTTTTTCACCGGGAGTCAGCTGGTCAGTGCAACGATGCAAGTTTGTAATGTTGTCGCTTCTTCTAGTGGGCTAATTAAGTGAAGGTTCGACTTCATGCAAAAGAGCGAAGTCGACTACTGCATGGGAGTGGATAAATTGATGATGATTGAGGGTCAATTGTCGAATCAAAAAGTGGCCGGAATGACAGCGAATGCCGAGAGTAGACACCGACCGAACTACAATTTCTATGCACTACACATTGTAATTGCATGTATAACTGCCCACACAATTAAATAAAAGAAAACAATCCGAATTCTAAATAAAGACAAAAAACGGTCACTAAATATGTCATGTCTAAATAAAGACATGATTACGGACTTCATGTAGTCTATTTTACATGATTTTCAAATGATAAGTAAAAATTAGAATTAAATTTCTCAGATTAGATCTGATAGATCACCCCAAGGAGCATAATGATGACAGCTGCAGTTGATCAAGAGAATTTAAGCAAAGCTACTGGAGCGGAGGGTGGGGCACATTGAGCATGTTTTTGAACTTTTCTCAACAGCTTGAATAAACTAAATCAAATGAGCAAAAATCAAACTCAGATGAAAAGTTGAGGGTATACTAAATTTTCTCTGAGTTGTTGGACGTTTCTGTGACATTTCATCTCCTCACAATTTGAATTCTAAAATGTTTACCAAAGTGTTTCAGTGTGCCCCATGGGTGGGGCACTTTGAACCATCTTTGTTTATTGCTCTCTTATACAACTTTATTAGACTTTATGTATCTGATCTATAACTTCAGTTCATGAATTATCAAAATCAAGCAACAAAATTCATAATTTGAGATTTTTATTGGCAAAAATGATGGCATGTGCTTGAAATGAAAAACTACATGCTAATTTCTGAAAATAAAATGTGCATAGACCATCAGAGTTCTCAGATTACTAGCATTATTCATGATAGAAGAGAATTCGTAAGAGCATTAATGCTAAATTTATTGATACACAATATTACATTCATCAATGGAATTATCAACAAGAGCATGTTTGTGGGCTTTGCGCATTGCATGTAGCAGACATATATGACACGAATAGGCCCCAAAAAAAACTGAGAAATCTCCAAACACCAAAAGTTGGAGCATACAAATTCAGTTTGTTTTACCAACAAGGGAGAGTTCTAGAGTTCAAAACCGCATCCTTTTGATTGAGATCACTGATTTTTATCAATTTATCAATCAGCTATTTTCAATATTAATTCATCGTCATGCTGCCCTGGTGCTTTGATCTCGAAAAGAGCCGCACAAAAACGAATATCATAGCTGTTCAAATTTTTCTAAAAAATCAATTTGATAGCGTTGCAGACCGATTTGTAGCATAGTCACATGTCAAAACTTATGTATCACTTAGTTCACTCAATATAAAAATAGGAGTATCGAAGTGAGGCACTTTGAACCATGTTCAAAGTGCCCCACATTGCTAACTTTTCAAAAGCGTGCTTTTGTGCAAATAAGGCTGCACTCAAACAGTTTTCAACTGATAGATTAATCAATTTGATAAAGAATACTTGAGAAAAATGTTGTGTAATGAAAATATGCGCAAGGTTTTGGCTACATCAAAACAAAAAGTCTGATTTTCTGAAAAATCACTCTTTCATTGAAATTTTGGGAAATCTTTGTAAATAATGATGGAGATCATAAACAATTGAAATTATCAGAGGAATCATGTTTATTTGTTACAATAAACGATGTCTTAAAGCATAAAATTTCCACTATTTATAGTTTCGGAGATAAGGCTGGTGGTTCAATGTGTCCCACCCTCCCCTACTTATTTCCTTCGGTTCTTATAAAATGTGAACAATATTTCGAGGTTATCACTGCATCAACGACATAGAAATTAGAAAGAAGAATATCACCTAAGAAGACAACAAAAGGCAGCACAAAATTTAAGATATTAGATGTTGGTAATCACTGACTTAATCTTTGTTATTAATGCTTGGCCTTAAAGATCTCAGCGTCATTAATACTCGGTAACGTGCAGTAAGTTGATGAACTGGAGTCTGTCAGTTATTTCTATTGATGTAGATGAGTTGCATGATTTGATATATTTGAATACTGATGACTACTTCTGCTTGAGCTGCTCTGATATTCTAATATAGTACTTCCTTACTCTATAACTATGCAACTTCCCATAGAACATGGGTGGCCAACCCACGTCCCGCGATACCTTCTTGGGAGACCTACTGAAACTTTTCAAAATTAACTGTGATGCGATCTAAGCAGCCTTACAAGTATTGAAATCTAGAGTATAGAATTTCTTCAATAAATGATCTTCCGCATCCTCAATTTTCGGAACTGTGTACAGTACACATGCGAGCAACTGTTCTCTCGATTGAAATATGTAAAAGGCAGTTCACATGGTGCAAGAATGACACAAAAATTTGGAAAACAATCAACACGTGAAACTCAACAAATGACCTTACCGTGTTATCTGCAGCTTATCAATCCCAGGAAAGTCATTGATGCAAGCTTTTCTATGAGCTCCTTTTGTAAACTCATTATATTCCAATAGTTTTCGTAAATATTTAAATGAAGTCAGGGTTCTTATAAAATTTACAAGAAAAATTTGAATTTTGAATTTCATATTAACATCTAAAACTGCAGAAAATATTCGCAACTAGCGCAATGTGCTATATATCTATTTTACTGATTAATTATTTCAAGAGGTGAAAAAGAATTATCAACATTCAATTAAGAATTGAAAAGTAGGATTTTAATTAGTAATACTTTTGAAGATGGATGCGGTCCCGCTCGACTTCTGCATTGATAGTCTGGCCCGCGGCCCAATTGAGGTTGGACATCTTGCTATAGAACATCGCAAACAGAGACATACGTCATCAGAATCCAAGCGTCTCACTCGTATCTAGAACTTAAAACTACATAAGTGATATTTCTTCTTTCTAACTCGTGAACCCGCTGATGCAGCCATGTCTGCGAAATTTAACACACACTTTCCGACAATTTATAAAAATCACATAGAAGCTCGGCTTTTTAGATTTCTTTCAGAATTTTTAATGGGGAGATGAATGCAATTGCTGTTCATGTGTAACATGCAGCATAGATAATAAAAAAATATATTATCATTACGTTTAATCAAATTGAGAACGAAATTCTCAGGATAACCATTACTTTTAAAAATGTGTAGTATTTTTTGAATCTCATCATGGAAAATGTTCCAAGTACTCGATATAATATACGCACGATTAATCATACCTAATACTAGGCCAGACTGCCATTGTTTAGGGCAATTCGCTTCAAAATTTAATAAAAGTCCAGTATACGTATCTTCACGAAAAACACTAGTTTCTACAGTATTGGTCATATTTATGTTTACGTCCAAAAATGAAATATTTTTACCTCCAACTTCAGAGGTAAATTCTAAATTCGGGTGCTGTTGATTCAGAAATTGTTTAAAGCACTCAACTTTACTAATGTCATCAAAAATACATATGCAGTCATCAACATATCTATAGTAATATATGGAACTACACTCCTCATTATGCCAATTTCGTTCCATCTCAGAGAGGAAAAGATTAGCTAAAGTGGGTGCAAGGGGTGAACCCATGCTAACACCATCAACCTGTTTGAATATTTTATTATCAAAAAGGAAATGTCCTTGAGTAGCAAATTTACATAGTTTTATAAAGACATCTTTACCGTATTTAGGTTTATTGGAAGAGTTTTCTCTATAAACTAAATCCGCTGCCATCTGAATAGTTTCACCGACTGGAATATTTGTGAATAGAGAATGCTATCTAGATACTTTGCTAAATTATAACTAACACAGTCAATCGTACACATGTATGGTACTGTTAAAGTTCAAAAAGTTAATAAGCCGATGCGACCGATTATAAGTACGATTGACTGTGTTAGTTATAATTTAGCAAAGTATCTAGATCAGTGTTGCGATTCTTGGCGTAGGGTAAAAAAAAACGCGCAAGGTCGAAAAACACGCGCACATGTATTTCCTTACAAATAAGCCAAAATGGCAACTATGATCGCTAATATTTGATGAAACGAATTTTTACGAAGCTTAAATTTGCAGATCAGATAGTAAGAGCTTTGGTATTTTTCAGGACAAGTCAAATACACACGTGCCTTAAGTGGTAGATGCATACGAGCAGTGGACCTATAGGCTATCCATTGAGTGATGTTAATGAACCTAAATGATCTTTGATAGGCTATACATGTGGCTTATCTAGAAACTGCATGTAATTTGAAATTTTGATATCTTGATTTTGATATTTTAGAACCAAAGTTTTCTATTATCAAAAATTAAAAATAGAAGTCGAAAACTTAAAAAAACGCGCAAAATGGCTAAAAATGGAAAAAAACACGCTTACACGCGCAAATTGTCAAAAAAAACGCGCGCGCGTGTAAACACGCGCGAATCGCAACACTGATCTAGATAGCATTATTAAAAAACAAATTGACGATACATATATGCTGAAGTCGACACAGCACTTAATTAATAATATTAATGAACATAGGAATCTGTTTCATGATAAAAATATTTTAGTGAGCTTTGATGTAGTTTCTCTATTCACAAATATTCCAGTCGGTGAAACTATTCAGATGGCAGCGGATTTAGTTTATAGAGAAAACTCTTCCAATAAACCTAAATACGGTGAAGATGTCTTTATAAAACTATGTAAATTTGCTACTCAAGGACATTTCCTTTTTGATAATAAAATATTCAAACAGGTTGATGGTGTTAGCATGGGTTCACCCCTTGCACCCACTTTAGCTAATCTTTTCCTCTCTGAGATGGAACGAAATTGGCATAATGAGGAGTGTAGTTCCATATATTACTATAGATATGTTGATGACTGCATATGTATTTTTGATGACATTAGTAAAGTTGAGTGCTTTAAACAATTTCTGAATCAACAGCACCCGAATTTAGAATTTACCTCTGAAGTTGGAGGTAAAAATATTTCATTTTTGGACGTAAACATAAATATGACCAATACTGTAGAAACTAGTGTTTTTCGTGAAGATACGTATACTGGACTTTTATTAAATTTTGAAGCGAATTGCCCTAAACAATGGCAGTCTGGCCTAGTATTAGGTATGATTAATCGTGCGTATATTATATCGAGTACTTGGAACATTTTCCATGATGAGATTCAAAAAATACTACACATTTTAAAAAGTAATATTATTATATATATATATATATATATATATATATATATATATACAAGGTGTTTCAAAAGTAGGCTAACAGTTGATTTTGCCCTAGGAAATCTATGTTGACCGTTCTATTGGCGATTTACACCTGAATTAGTCGATGGATATCCATGATCAGTCCAACATGAGCCATAGACTTCGAAGTAATTGCTACTATCATTTAGAAGTCTATGCAGTAGCATTCCATTGGCAAAGGAATTTTGAAATCTATCATGGACAAGATATAGCACCAATCTGACATTACGTACATGGATATGTTCAATTAATTTGATTTGAATCAAACACTGTTAGTTTGACTTGAAGTGAATTAAACAAGCTTGAAGCTTTTTGAATTTGCTGCTTCTGTCATGTCAGGTCATCTAAAAGATGATCAGAGAAAATGGATTTTGAAATCCTTTTGGAAAAACAAGAATGCTGAAAAGGTGCGAATGGAATGGAGAGATGCCTTTCACAGCAATCCTCCATCAAGATTTGCTATTTATCGCATTCGAGATAAATTTGAAAAGACCGGTTCGGTAGAGAATGCACCGAAGTCAGGACGCCCTCGATCAGTTTCAATAACATCAAACGAGGAGCTAGTGGCCCAAACATTTGTTCAAAGTCCGAAGAAGTCAACAAGAAGAGCCTCATTGGAGTTGGACATTTCTCTAAGCTCTACTTGGAGACTGATGAGGAAAGTTGAGTTGAAACCATACCGACCCAGACTGTTGCAGCACCTTCTACCGGATGATGCTGAACGACGCTTGCAGTTTGCTGTGCTCATGTTGTCGGAAATTCGGGAGAACCCAGATTTGCTCGACAAGATAGTTTGGTCTGACGAAGCCAGTTTCAAACTATCAGGTCACGTAAATAGACATAACTGTGTCTACTGGTTCCCTGAAAATCCGCACATGTATCAACAAATGAGCTGAACCAGCCTGGCTTAACCGTCTGGGCCGGTATGTCAAGCAACGGTGTGATTGGGCCAGTATTTTTTGAAAGAACTGTGACGGCTGAGGTGTACCTTCAAATGCTCCAATCCTTTGCGATTCCTGAGATGCAGTCATTGAACAACTTCAATGAGCTGTACTTTCAGCAGGATGGTGCACCAGCGCATTTTGCAGTGAGTGTCAGAAGCTATCTGAATGACACTTTTCCAGGAAAGTGGATCGGGAGATGTGGTAGCATCCTTTGGCCTCCTCGCTCTCCCGATCTAACTCCGATGGACTTTTTCTTTTGGGGCGTTGTAAAGGAGAAAGTGTACGGACGAAAACCTCACACACTTTCTCAACTCCGCTCCTACATCACAGATGCCTGTCAAGAGATCAGTGATGACAGGAACTTATGCAGAACTGTGTGCCACAGTGTGGCCGAAAGACTACAAGAATGTGCTGATGTCCATGGTGGACATTTTGAGCATTTGCGTTCGTGAATTTTTGCAACTTTAAGTTGATTAATTTTTTGATATGTTGAATAGGCCTTGGTTATTCATTTGTTCATTTTTTTGTTAGGAAACCAAGCAAACAAAATGGTAGTTGTTTTAATGTTAATACCTTTATTAATTTCAGCCTCCTCTAGGCCATCGTCAGAAGCTTCTGACGATGGTCTAAGAGGAGGCTGGAATTAACAAAGGTGAAGGACATTTGGATGTCAGCTGTTCTTCCTTCTCCGCAGTAACACTGAAACAACTACTATCTTGTTTACATGGTTTCCTAATAATTTTTTTTGATAGATGTTGGATAGTTATTCGACTTCTCATGATCGGTATAGATTCAAATTGGGTTGTAGTGAAATATGTAGGCATGAAAACACTGGAGATCATGAGATATTTTAATATGATTTACGCGATGTCAAAGAGTATTGAATTTTTGCCCCTTACGAATACAAGGCATATTAGCTATCTGTGGCATCGTGAAAAAGATTATTATGACATAGCTTATTAATCTATAGCATTAAGACATAGCTTTTCAAGGCCAATTTTTACTGTTAGCCTACTTTTGAAACACCTTGTATATATATATATATATATATATATATATATATATATATATATATATATATATATATAAATCGAAATACTTTCTTTTTATATAGAATCTGATCCAGAGCTGAATCCAAAAATTGTTGTGGACCAGTCAATCACCAAATTGATTGATTAACAGGTCTAGGTAGATTAAAGATAACTCACACCATATTCGTAGACCGTGCTCTTAAGGACACAAATAAGGAATTGGAGCGTCGACATGTGTTTCATCCCCACTCCTCAAAATCACAAAAACCTTACTTGATTGAATTGATAGAATCATAGGAAGAGTCATTTTAGCACAAAACTTAGCACTTCCATAAATTCAAACACTTGAGATGCCTCAAGGATAAAGAAGGGCGGATCGTTTTTGAAGAGATTGAGCAAAGTAAAATGTGGAGAGACCACATGGAGAGCATCATGAACCAAGAGAACAGTTGGGATGGCATGGTGGAAGCAGATGTAGTTGAAGGACCAATTTTCAAGGTTGAAAAAGAGGAGATCGGAAAAGCATTGAGGAGTATGAAGAATGGCAAATCTGGAGGCCCTACCGCTGTTGTGAAGGAACACCTAGTTGCTTCTTCCCACGGTTTGGAAGTGATGCACCAGATTACAAATGAAATCTTGCAAGGAGCCAGCATACCGAAAGATTGGAGGGAGAGCACCCTAGTACCGATTTACAAAGGCAGAGGTAGCAGAATGGAATGTGGTTCGTATCGGGGTATAAAATTGTTAGAACATGGTATGAAGGTTGTCGAACGTGTGCTTGAACGAAAGCTTCGAAGCATCATTGACATCAGCGACATACAGTTTGGATTCATGCCTGGGAGAGGAGCGATTGATGCCATTTTTATCGCCAGAAGAATGCAAGAATGCTACATCGAGAAGAAAAAGGATCTTTACATGTGCTTTGTTGATCTTGAGAAGGCTTTTGACAGGGTTCCTCGACCAGTGATCGCTTGGGCACTCAGAAAACGCCTAGTGCCGGAATATCTAGTCCAAGCCGTTATGAAATTGTACGAGCATCCAGTGACGAAAATCAAGTTTGGCAGAAGTGCGAGTTTGTCGGACAGCTTTAGCGTTGGAGTAGGAGTTCATCAAGGTTCTGTTCTTTCACCGCTGCTCTTCGCCACTGTTCTGGATGTCTTATCTGAATCTGCTCGAAAGGAGGCGCTATGGAATATATTGTACGCTGATGATCTGGTGTTAATGTCGGATTCTATGGAGAGTTTGGAAATTGCATTCAATGACTGGAAGAAAGTGTTCGAAAACAAAGGTCTGAAAGTAAACATCAAGAAAACGAAGGTGATGAGAGCGAGTGGTGGTCAAAAAGTAATTGATGAGGCCAAGCAAGATCCGTGTGGAGTGTGCCGCAAGCGTGTAATGAGAAATTCTGCACGATGTAATTCATGTCGAAAGTGGGTACATGCCAGGTGCGCAGGCGTAAAGAGATTCACGAAGACCAAAGGAGATGGATTTGTCTGTAAGTCGTGTCAGCGAAGTGACGGGGAAAGTGAGATGAACAGCACGAATGAAGAGTATATGAAGGGTATTGAGAAGGTGGAACGCTTTTGTTATCTCGGTGACACAATCAACAGTGGTGGTGGATGCGAGATAGCAATTGACAGAAGATGCCGTCTTGGTTGGATGAAGTTTAATCAGCTCTCATCAGTACTATGTGGAAGACGCTTTACTAACAGACTAAAAGGAAGAATTTATAAAGTATGTATCCGGCCAGTCATGACCTACGCTCAGAGACATGGAATATAAGATCTGCGGAAGAGGGTGTCCTCCGAAGAACAGAGCGAGCCATGATAAGAAAAATGTGCGGAGTAAAACTTGCTGACAGAAAGAGCACTGACGAATTAATGAAGCATTTGGGTTTGACGGAGACGGTTGTTGAGGTGGTGAAAAGGAGTAGCTTAAGATGGATGGGTCACATCCTGAGAAGAGATGATACACATCCACTTAAGAAAGCATGGACCTTTGAGAAGGAGGGAAGACGAGAAAGAGGAAGACCAACCACGTGGAAGAGCATGGCGCTGAGGGAGTGCAAAAGAGCTGGTCTGAAAGCAGAAGATGCAAGTGATCGAGCGAGATGGAGGAATGGCGTGTCAGCGTGGTGCGAACGTCAGTAACCCCTCGCAAGAGGGAAAAATGCTGACGAAAATAAATGATGATGATGATGATGATGATGATGAAAGTGATTCAGTAAGGAGCAAGCATTTTTCAACACAAATTGCAATTTATCTGATCAATAAAGTAAAAATCAACGCACTAACAAAGAACATTCATTCTCTAACTTAGTTATTGCTGAAACTGCAAACTCACCGTTGACCTTCTTGAACATTTGAAACATGCATTCAAGATAATCGTGGTCCAAATACCATACATCCTTATCATTTGCATCCTCCTCAAATGGTGCTGCGAAGCAATTACTGATGTTTAGAACTCCATGACGTGAGTGGCCCAACAGCAATCCAACGACACGCTTCTGACTGCCCATTACTTTGCCTAATCGATTGTAATGATCAACGACACTCAATAAAACCAGAGGATGCACTACAACTTTGTTTATTTTAATCGGAGCCGGAGCTGCAGGAGCTGTGGCGGTGGTGGTTGTTTCTTTAGCTGTTTTTGTGGCAGCCATATTACCTGAAAAAGCATCAAATATGTAAACAGCTTGTTGATTATGTTTTGATCACATGTTCGTATAAGCATAGAATATTAGGAGTTGTTCATGTCCCTGCGAAAACCTAACGAGTTGCTGGGAAACATTGTACAAGCGAAGATGCTCCGAACCTTCATGGACATTAAAATAGTCTTTGACATAAAGGAGTTCATCGCCAAGAGAGCTTTTATATTCAAATACGATACACGTTACAGTAGTTCTTGAAGACGCTTCAGCTATCAGGTTCTGAAATGTACATTTGCCACATTCACTATATGCATCAGAAATATACGACAACTACAAGAAACATGCCGGTAATGCAATTCAATACAAAAGGTTTTTAATTATCTGGAAAATTTAACGCTAGACGAACTGGAGTAGCTTAGCTCTCTTCGCTTTCTGACGAGTCATGCATCACACGGAAACTATAAAATCCATATCCATTTAATCTGAAAAGATTTCAAGTTCGACTCGAATTAGTTGATAGCCCCATTCTATTTTGGTCCGACTTAAGTTAAGCTCTTCTGGAACATATACGTCTTTTACCGAGAGAAAACTGTAGGTTAACTAAGTTGCGTCCTGCAGCAGAAGTGCGTCGAAGTTAACATGATTGACTGTCATGCAATGAAGAAGCCATTGAGACAAGGTAATTTGACTGAATTGCACCTTTAAACATTGGCCAGGCGGAACCGATCGCTTGCTCTTATTCAGACACTTTGGATCTTTGGAAACAGGCTAAGATAGAAGCGCACCTGAATTGAAAGAAGCATCATATAACCATCCTTTAAATGGATCCTGCAACAAAATTCATCACTTGAAGCTTTTTACAATTTTATGTAAAGCAGCTGCTATAGGAGTGTGACTTCACGTGTTTTAAATTATCTTACAATGGCTTACGATGATTATTACTGCTCAACAGCTGGTCTAACTTAAGGGTCCAAATATATTTAAAAATTATCAACATAGTATAGATTAATATATACTCATTGACATTATTAATGAAACAAACTATCATTGGCTTGAATTGAAGCTTGTTTCATTTTTTTCTCAGGTATGATGCAATATCTCGCTTTCTATGTATTACCATTCAACACATTAGAGAATGGAGAAAGATCTATGGTGGTCAAATTTCAAATTTTGATATCGATACAACTGTCACAATTGCTTTTACAAATTAAACATAAACGTGAACTGAAATCCAGCTTTTGTAAAATAAAATGGCACATGATCAGTTTACAAGAGGTATGGCTATTGGAATGATTCGTTGTGATAGAAGTTGTGCGAGTGTTGCCGAAGAGCTGCAACTATCAAGAGTCGTTGTTTGGAGGTGGTGGGGTCGATGGAAAGCAGAAGGAGATGTTAAAAAGAAGAAGGGATCTGGTCGACCAAGAAAGTCTGCAGGAAGGACAGACACACATCTAGTTTTAGCTGCAAAGAGCAATAGATTTGTGTCAGTCCCAAAGCTAGTCGTACACTGGAAGAGTGCCTAAAATATAGACTGTAGCGTTCGAACGGCTTACCGAAGATTGCGAGGAGCTGGAATTCAATCGCAACGACCAGCTGTCCTGAGTTTTGTAATTGAGTTTTGAGCACCGCAGAAGACGAGTTGCCCGGTGTGATGCCCATCGCTCATGGAATGACCATCACTGGCAGAAAGTCTTGTGGACCGATGAATCGAGATTCACTCTGGATTTCAACGACGATCGTGTCTGAGTGCATCGTCTTCCAGGTGAACGCTTTGCCCCATGCTGTATTAAAGAACAAAACACATATGGTGGTGGAAGTGTTATGCTGTGGGGTGGCATTTGGCATGGCGGACGAACGACAGCAGTCATCATCAAAGGCACGTTGACTGGAGAGAGGTATCTCAATGAGATTGTGGTTCCTGTTATTGCCCCAGTGGTCAGAGTGGAGGATCTCGTCTTCCAAGACGACAACGCAGGACCACATCGCTTCTCGGCTGTCATTGCCACAGTTAGGAGATTGAACATTCAAACCCTTGACTGGCCTGCACGCTCACCTGACTTGTCATCCATTGAACAAGTCTGGGACGAGCTTGGGCGGCGAGTGAGAGACCGCTATTCACTTCCACCAGTGTCCCTGAAGATTCTCTCTGAAAGACTGACAGAGCAGTAGCTTCTCCTTGAAACATCCTTCATTCAGAAACTTTTGTGAATCCATGCCATCTCGGATTACCGAATGTATTGGAGCTAGAGGGGGGCACACGCGCTATTAAAGTTGAATCTGCTACATGCGTTGTTTTTCTGTGCTAGCGACTTGGTGGAGATTGTGGCTAAATTATCAAGGTATTATACATACATGTATATATACCAGTCAAAAATGAAAGAAGTTAAAGAAGCAAATGTTTCAAAAATTTTGTCAATGAGTATATTTAAAAATTATCAACATAGTATAGACATGTTGCAATTATTCTTTATGTATTACCCCAATTATGCCCTCCATCATAAAAGAATGCAGGTTGAAGATATTTAATGTTATATTGCATGCATACATGTTATAATTTAAAATAGATCTCATGTGTAACGTTGTCATTCAGGGGACATTTCTTAATATTTTCATTTATAAAATGTTTAATTAAACTTTTGAGGTGCATCCTCAGATTAAAAATGGGAACAGATCTGAAGAGCTGCCATTTCATCCACCAATATCAGGAATCACCAGCAGGTTCAGTTCTTACGTCTCAACATCGACCCACCTCCCTCTTTAGACTTGCGGTCATCGACGAAACTCCGTCTTCAGACTCGGTAATAGATCAATAGTTACTCACAAAAATCGACATAGTGCGAGCAATAACTACACAAATTTACACATCGTCACTCAACAGAAAACTCCTACTTCTGATCCTGCAATCTCGATTCCCCAGATCGTCACAGAGGATGGAGTCCTGTCACTTTTAGAAGACTCCGGAAGTAGGCCTATAAAGTAGTAGTCTATTAAATGCAAAACGTATGCATTAGGTCTATTCTATACGTCAAGCGTCGTTATCAAATGTTCACTGACTGAAATTCACAGATATGACCCCTCTCATGATATAATGTCTCATTTAGAAAGACTCAAAAGATGAGAGAGGTCTCGCGAAAGCTTGACAAATGTCCTTGCATGACTACTGCCTGCTGATTTCGGGTGCTTAGTAAAGACGATAGATAATCAGCAGTTCATGCGTGCATATAAGTTGTCTAAATAAAGCTTTCACACGATTATCGGCTAATAGCCTATATAAATTTTTGCTATAAATAGTCAACGCATAGTCTTTGAATGAGACATATGTGATTATATGCTGGAAAAAAGTTAATCTGATCTTGAAACAGTTATCATCTAGTTCTATTCAATTATTTTAATTCTAAATCAGTCACAGACACAGTAGTTTCTTAAGATCAGACAATCATTTCACAAATTCTTCTATCCTAAAAAAGAGAAATTACTCTATTTCAATGTGCGTGGATGATCAACTAATTTCATTCCTTTTTCGAAAGTTCCATGTTGATACACAAAGCGATATTTTGGCACAACCGAACGATGAACCTGATTTTTTGTTGAATTAGTTACGAGCAACCGCGAATTATGCATACATCTGGATGGAATAGATACAGTTGCTATCTATGAATTAGCAGCAAGAATTTCTCTTACTTTGAAACTTTTTTCATGTTAATTTCAGAATTTAGCTAGAAAGTCAAATGTTCCAAAATGTTCCTAATTTAAATTTAGATCAGCAATTTTGGATCTAATGATGTCACTTAACTTCGATAAGCAAGAATTTGATAGATCTAGAATATGAACTGGATTTGCCACCTTGAATGTGATAAAGAAAAGTTGCCATTCCTCAAAGTAGCAAAAATGTCACTTTGAAACTTTTGGCTGGGTGGAGACGACATGGGCATGTGTAAAAGGAAATGCCAATGTTTATTGGGGATTTAAAAGGTATGTAACTTTGTAACAAATCGGTTATCGACCGACATCTGAAAGATAGGCCGATATTTTTTGCCGATGCCATTGATTTTGAAAATGTATATTTTTGAGAATGATGTTTTTAGCTAGATTTTGTTTCTACCTGAAATATAAATGAAATAAATGAAACGAAGTGCAATGATGAATGCACTATTATACATGCATACATTTGCAATACCAAGCAAATATGCAAAATAAGGATTATGATTTAATGCTGATTTGGCTTCTGATGACGTCTGCTTCACGACGAGTTGGAAAACATTTAGTTTAGAACTTTTGACAATGCGCGACTTTTTATAAACTAAACGATAATTAATTCTTTACTTTCTATTATGAACTGTTTAATGCGCTATATTAGTTACAATTGGATATTAAGTTTAAATTTAATAGAACCAACAACGCTTCGCGAAAGCAGTAATATTTTCAACTTTTTTAGAAGCAGAATGGCGCCCCATAAAAGGAAGCAATTTGCTTCACTGCATAATCATCTACCTAGAATAGAAATTGACCTTAAAGCATAGAGCCTTGTGTTATTATTGTTGCGTTTGATTTCGCTTGATGATATATTGCTCTCCAGAAAACAAAAAGATATTCAATCAAACTGTGCATTAAGCACATACGTCACACCACATACTGTGTCTGCAGCCGGCTTTGCGAAAGATGCTATTGTGATTCCCTCCTCGGCGTCATCAAAATACCGGTGCGCAAAGAATGCCACGATCGACAGGCGGAACGAGGACTAATATAGAGGCGGCAATTTTACTAATTTAGTCATGTAAAATTCTCGGTGTTAGGCATGTATAGAAAGCATCATCGATTGTGTACCGTAACTACATTATATAGGCCTCTTTCTCGTTACAACAATTAACAATTGATAACAATTAACCGGTCTGAATATGAATGTTCATTCTATTGCCGGTTACAGGCTTGTTACAATGTCAAATGTTAGAACCGACAACATTCTATCTAGAGACGCATTTTTCCACCGATTTGACTGAGATGACAACTCTTAATTTAACTATCACCTGCAGTTACAGGTTTAACACCAACTATTCGACTACATCACTATATTTCCATGCGGTGGTAATTCCTTTCTGGCGCGTCCACGTCGCGGGGTGGGTGCTGTGGCCAGTGCTGCCGTAGCTAAGTTCAGTCAGGGACACAGACTTGAGGGTACATCGCTTCACCCTACGTCCAACACGTCTCGGTCAATCGTGAGCCTCCAAACTGGCCAAACTGCATTATGACCGACATGAAAGTACACTCGGAACACGTCCCATAATTCCCAGCAGCGCCAATGTCCAAGATCATCTAGGATCTGACAGAAGATGTGCAAAGGGCGCTGAGAATCACATGGTTGGATAGGGATAAACAGGAAAACAAAGTTGAATATCGCTCCATGTAATGTAAGGATTCTCTGCTCAAATGATAAAGTTGAAGGACTAGAACATGAACTCGAATCCTCGCATATGAAATGGGATATCAATGTTCCTAATGAAACAAAGAGAAAGGAATGCAAGAGTCTAATACTGAAAAGCGGATCCCTCCTTTGCCACTCGGATAGCTCTCATGGCTTCTAGGGAGTAGGATTTCGTGTCAAAAGTGACCACATCCACATAATTCTGTAATTTAAAGCCGTTTCTCCAAGTATCGCCAGCATCACATTAAAAATCAGAGGGCGCTACATGCTTAAGATAGTCTATGCTCCACCTCAGCTTCCTCCGATGAAGAACTGGAAACACTCTACGATCACCTTGATAGAGTGCTTAACACCACAGAATACTTCATACGTGATTGGAGACTTAAACGGAAAAGCTGGCATCAATAACGATCCGAGATAACGCATAACTGGACAATTCGGATCATGAGAAAGAAATGAAAGAGGTACAATTATGGTTGAATTGGCAACATCACAAACTTTATACATTTGACAACAGCTTCTTCAAAAAAACGCTATCTCGCCGCTGGACTTGGATAGTAATCAATGGAAACGTCAAAAACGAGATCGATTACATACTCGCAAACCGAAAGAAGATTGCGAAGGATGTATCAGTGATAAACAAAGCGAATAAAGCGAATGCAGAAAGCGACCACAGACTATTGTGTGCAGCTTTAGAATTTGATCCTACTTCCGAAAGAAAGCAATTTCTAAGCAGCAAAATATTAGCATGCAGAACTTGAAACTTGAAGGAAAAGAAAACTGAGTTCGTTCTCCAACTGGAAAATAGATTTTCAGCTCTTGACTCCTGCATTCTAGATCTAAATGAGTGCATCGGGCATCATCGTCAAAGTGATTAAGGACACAGTCAAAGACGCCAACCCACGATCCGACGATTCGCTACCTTCGAAAATATTAGGACACAAAAAAAAGTTGGTAGAAAGACGACGAGCTCTATCAAGAAACACAAACACGAATCTCATCGAAAGAACCGAATTGAACAAAACAATTAAAAAGAAAATACGCCATGAGAAACTTAGAAGAACTGATTTTAGAGCAAGTCATTGACACTAACAGCGAAAAGGGCGAGAAAAATATTAGTAATGGGAACAAACATTCAGTCGCAAAGCTCTTTACGAAATGCTTGGAGCGCCGGAAAATACCAAACAGCAGCATAGAGGCCAAAATGATACCTCCAGAAGATGTAAATGATCTGAATAACTATCGCCCCAGCTGTCAGTGCTTTACAATGTCTACCCAAAAGTTTTGCTAAATTGTACGAAACAAGTTGGAAAAAGAATAACCGATTGAACTGGCAGACTTTCGCTCAGGATTCTCCACAACAGACCACTAGCAGGCCTTGAACCAATTCAGAGAAAAAACATGAATTCAGAATTCCAAGCAAGTAGGTTTTTCGATTTCGAAAAAGCTTTTGATTCGGTATATACTCAATATCATGGATTCCATCAACAAACAAGCTGTTGATCCAGGATACTTTAAACTTCTGTAATCCGCCTATTCAGACAACAAAGTCTGCGTTTTCTTAATAAAACAAAGAAGAGAAATCTCCATTCGAAGAGGAGTTAAACAGGAAGACGCTATCTCTCCGACACTATTCAAAACAGCCCTCGAAGAAATCCTTCGATAGATCCGATTGGTAGGAACTAGGAATGAAAGTTGACCGGAAATACCTCAAAGATCTTGGATTGGCTGACGATAAAGAGCTGATCGCCTGCATATTCTATAATCTACAATGGTTAATGTACAGAATGCGAAGAGCAACGAAGCTGTTCTGAAAATTAAGCTTCAAAAGACTAAGATAGTGGCTAGAGACAAAGTGAGCATCTCCTTATGTCAAAGACAACTTCAATAAGTAAACAAATGCGTCTTGGACAACACTTCAATCTACAAGATCAAACGCATATCGGAGATATAAACCGACGAATTTCCGCAGGATGGGTAGCCTACACTCGTTACAAAGAATTATTGAAAAAAACCCAGGATGAACTAGAAAAGAAGTCTTTGACCAATATGTTCTTCCCGCAATGACGGGCATTTCATGCGAACACTTATACAGAGACAAAAAGTGGCGCAGAGGAAAATGGAAAATGCTGAAGATATCATGCCGAGAGGAAACACCGAAATAAGATCAATCAGTCGAGTAGAAGATGTCCTGTCACACATAAGAAGACTCGTCGACTTAGGCAGGTCACGTCAGTCGCTACTCTGACAGGTGGAGGAAACGTTTAACGAAATAGACCTCTTACGGCCGACTACGGTTACGCGGATGTCCGAGATGGATAAACGAACTCGATGAATTCTTCAGCAGCACAATGTATGCTACCTCCGCTCGATGTACAGAAAATGGAGGGCATTGTGCGAGGCATATGACCGAAACGACAGGTTGGGTATGAGTGAGCGATCATTATATTCCATGCAGGCGTTTCTGAATTCGTAAACTCGCGCAGACGTAACTGCTTTCTTAAATATCAATACCTTAATACATTTATGCCGAAGCAATAATAAAATACGGCAATTTCTTCCAGACAATTTTCTGGTAAGATGAATCAGATATTCGACACTAATATGTTAAGACTCATTAATTTTTGAATAAATTTAGAATCACAAAATTAGGCAATTATTCGATACATGTCCTTATACCAAAACATGCAGAAGAAAGCATACAAGTAGTCGTCTCAGCATTCAATGATCGTCGACTTGTAAAATACGAGCAAATTTGTACTTTCCGAATGAATAGACAACATCCTATTGTAGACATTATTTTCCGAGAAAATAGTGCTTCAGAAACAGCGTAACTAAAAACGAAAGCGGAACCTCTACAGTCTGCGACATTTTATTAGGACCACCCATATCTTTTCAGTTTTTTACAGCTAGCTACTTGTTGATGTCATATTATCCTTCACCCTTGTCAATACCGGTACATTAAATAGGCATGTATGCCAACAATATACCATAAAATAGACATATATTGATTAATAACACGGACACCAGACACTCAAACAAAAATTGACCGCGACATATTACTAGGACCACTTTCGACATTTAGATTAGAAGCTTTCCTTTGGACATGATAACGCTGCGTTATTGTTTTATAACCAGTTATTAACGTTTACTTCGATTTCTTAGCAATGCAAATTGTGTGTTTTGGTTGCCTTATGTGTGCATTGTCTGCTTGCTGTGTGAAAAGTGTATTTGAGAAACTTTCATTAATGTGTGGTTTGTGTGTTGTCGCTTACGCACGCGCACTGTTATGGGACAGCAACAATGATATTGATATCCATTATCAAATCGATCATTGATTTGGTTTCCATCATGGAGACCATTAGATATCTGTGCTTTTTGGGATAACATCTATCAATATGATTTATATTTAGGTCTAAGGTGGTCTAAGGTATTTATAACCAAGCGCAAGTGGCTCGCGTTAAGAGCTTTTCCAGCATGAGATCGCTACTCGCTATTATGCTTGAAAGTTGTCCGCATTGCTTGTTCAACGGAAGATGACCTCTGAAAATCCTTATGCGGCAAACCAACGACTACGAGGTTGAACATGATGGAAATTTACGCCACAAGACGATCGATTTCGAGAGCGCAGGCTTACTGTTCGACAAAAGGGGCTGATCACGTCGTCCCACCTACGGAAAAGACAGCATCAATGACACGTCACGCACTGTTCAACGAGGGATGCATGAAAAGACTTGTCAGAAGTATCGCGGCCTAGGAAAGTGTCGTAGCTGACCCCATGCATGAAGCTCGAATAGGCTTAATTTTGCCACTAGCTATGTCAATTGGAACGTCGACGACTGGTGATTGGTGGCAGTCAGCGTCGAGTCGTGCTTTGAATGTCAACAGGCTTCTCGTCCAAATTTGGCAGTCACGGGCATTACTTGCTCCTGTGCTCCTTCAGCGCATCTAACACCAATCAAGGGTCATGCTCTAGACCTGTTTTCCTACAAGGGCATTAGTATGCTTCAAGTTTGTTAGTGCTCAATGCACTCAGCTCGGCTTCATCTTGCAAATTCTTCAGAGAAGGATGCCTCCATTTTTCGTGAGTGGTGGTTTCCGAAAACAACGGGATGCTCATGCAAGTCGGATCTCCCTGCCACACTGTCCGTGTTTTGAAACGATATTTTGATGACATCATCAGCGCCACTTTGT
The DNA here is from genome assembly GCA_907163375.1 of Prostheceraeus crozeri. NCBI lineage: Eukaryota > Metazoa > Platyhelminthes > Polycladida > Euryleptidae > Prostheceraeus > Prostheceraeus crozeri. The sequence goes on along the minus strand of CAJQUW010002594.1, from coordinate 56,725 downwards.
TGGAAAGGCCATCTCCGACGTAAGCCTTTCAGAAAATAATGGGCCATCGTGAAGCGTCGGCTATATATGATATTGCAAAAGATATATGGATTGCTTATTATAAAGCAATAATTCAGCGTTATCATGTCCAAAGGAAAGCTTCTAATCTAAATGTCGAAAGTGGTCCTAGTAATATGTCGCGGTCAATTTTTGTTTGAGTGTCTGGTGTCCGTGTTATTAATCAATATATGTCTATGTTATGGTATATTGTAGACATACATGCCTATTTAATGTACCGGTATTGACAAGGGTGAAGGATAATATGACATCAACAAGTAGCTAGCTGTAAAAAACTGAAAAGATATGGGTGGTCCTAATAAAATGTCGCAGACTGTAAAGATCAGACTGTAAACAGTATTCTGATCACAATAGATCATATAGCAAACGTCGAGAAAAACAGTTGAAGAACAGGCAAAAAACGAAACTACAGTTTATAATGAAATTGAAGCAGGTAGATGTTTTAAATGTATAGAATAAACAAATGTGACGGAGTGCTCATATCTTACACAAATACACCGTAACAGGCTTTTTTAACGTGCAACTCGACACAGTTTGTGCGGTTCTAAATTTAAATGTGAAGCTGTTTTTCTTGGTTTGTATGATGAAAGTTGTGGATAGAAAAATAGGTGAATTAGAAAAGTCGAAGAAAGTGCAGTGCATAGACATCGGATAACATTATAGATATATCCTAATACAACATCATAAGGCCATCAGCTGATAGTGTATTTGATAGGCGGTGTCCGGTCATGTTCTAATAATGTAGTCCGATGTCTTTGTTGCAGTCGATGTCAAGATGTAAATGACAATTACATAACCTCTGTTGCAGTAAACAAATATTAAGAAATGAATCACACTCTTTGAAATTACTATTTTTTCCAAACATAGAGTGCAAATTGAAATTTGCAAAGGGATTGAATTTTATGATCGCTTGTCAAATGTGACGCTTAAATATTTGTCGCACTGTGCACTAGATGCACATTTGGCGAGTAGGGATATATAGGTAGTATCGACTCAAAAAAGTATTAATGTACAGCATAGAGTAGGGATACAGGTGGAGTGTCAACTAAAAAACGGTTCTGTAAACAGTAAAAATTTTTATATCAAAAGATTCAGTTTTTTGCGGAGATTACGTTCCCGTAGTCAAAAATTATTTGAGCACCCTTGAAAAAAGTCAAAATTTGCCAATTTATATAAGCTTACTACCAAAGATATTTAATTGTTTAAAATGGCTAGATGAGAAATAGATGCCTAAATTTGAACCCATTTTAGTACGATCCTTATCGTGGCAAAAAAAAAGCATTACGGCATTGCGAAATTGCTGTTTTGTCGCCTGTGCATAGTGATGAAAATTTTGGAAAAAAATTGGAAAATTTTGGAAAAAATCGGAAAATTTTGGAAAATTTTGAAAGTTCTGAATTTTTGTGATAGACCCTATGCTTTGACCGCTTCTACAGCCGAGGCAGCTACACACCAATAGAATAGGTCTAAAAGTGGTGATCTTGATCATCACTTTGATTAAACCGATTTTGAAAAATGAAAAATTTTGAATTTTTGTGATATAACTTTTACGTTTTATATCACAGACCAGGCATAGACACATCAATAGAATTGTTCTAAAACTCTTGATTTCATCATATCATTTCGATTAAAAAGAATCGTGGCAATACGAATCCTGTCCGCGGATTTTTTAGCATTCCTCTGCCACCAGTGGCTAGTGGCAATTTGTTGGCATTTTTAACCCTTCTACTGCGCTGCTAAAAAAATCACACATTCTGCGCACATAGAGACAAAATGTCTCGGGTATGTTTATTGGAAAAAATGAGTACATGAAAGGCCATCTTGGCTAGATAAGTGTAAATATAACACGGACACATTACGAGCGGCATGAATGATAAAGGATTACTCCGGTAAGTCGTGTGAAACACAAATAGATCCTTTGTTTGAATGGTCATTGCAAACAAATTTGTGACACATCACACAAAATCCGCGAACTTGATTTCGTTTCTCGCACATATGGCATCGTCCTCGTTCAGGTCGATCTCCACGCGCGGCAGGTACCTCGTCATTTGCCTGGGGAGACTTCACGCCACATAAGTCCATCGCAATTCTCACGGAAGAGTGAAGTTTCACCTCCACGGAACGTCGCCAGATGTGAGCTTCATGAGGGCTTCTGCCAGATCTTTGAGAAAAAGTCGACGTTTAGCAAGATTTCTCCGGTTCCAATCGGGATTGTTCGTCATCCATACCACAAAACTGTTCCAACATGCCACATTCAACATGTTCGTGAAAAGTTTTGTCGGGTATTTGCGTGTTTGACGATTGCAGCTGTAGGTGTTGGTAGTCATATCTATGGTATCCACAGCACCTTTCTTTGAATTGTAATCCAAGATCAATTTTGGTTTCCGCTCCTCTCCATCGGAAATGATAGCGTCGTGGTGAAGTGAGGAAAGTAAAATAACTGCTTTCCTCTTCTTTGGCACGTAAGAGCACAGTGTAAGCTTTTCAGTGAAGCCAAATGTCGAGGAATGAACTTCTCGCTGAAAGGTTCCTTGGAAACTTGGTGGAATCTCCGGCTTGTTACTGCGCAAAGTTCCCATCAAGGTGAGTCTCTTTTCCAATAAATTGTTCGCAAGAGGTACACTCGTAAAAAAATTGTCGGTCGTTATATTTCGCCCTGACTGATAGATAGGGCGGCATAAGTCCATTACAACTCGGCTAGCTTGGCCAACTTCTGGCAGATTTCCTTCTTTTCGAGATAAATTTGGGCATTGTAAAAGTAGCAGGTGTCCGAATCCGCCAGAACCCAAATCTTTATGCCGTACCGGTTTGGCTTTGATGGCATATAAACGCGGAAGGGGCAACGGCCGCGAAAATCCGACAAGCATTTCATCAATGGTCCCATTCGGACCAAGAGAATAACACATTCTGCATCTGCTGAGGAACATTTCCCATATTTCACGAAATGCACTTAGTTTGTCCCGTTTGCCGTCGATCCTCCCGAGTATTTTTGTCGTCAAAACGCAAAAACTTCAAATAACTTTGAACCTGTTGAGAGACATTGGTGGCGCGTAGTTTTGGACGACCATCGTCTTCTGACCAGAAAGCTCTTCATAGCTTTCGTTTCCAGATTTGTGGATTCGAATATAAATTAGACAACCAATGAAAGCCTTGAATTCTTGATGTCTAAGTCCCTCCATCTTCTTGCATACCAACTGTCCTCATCAGAATCTTCAATAAACTGATTAGCATGTCTATCGTGTAATCTATCACCTTGTTTGAGCAATTCATCTTGAACGAAAAGCTGGAAAGTTTCTCTAATGGAGTCGACTCGCGTAATTGACGTCGGACCACCCGCTGTGCGAAGCACGTTTTCTCGACGAAAGCGTCCACGTTGTCTTGGAGGATCGCGATTCCATAAGAAACCATTCCTTCCTCGAAGACGCCCTTGTCGTGATAAAGCCTCCTCGCATCGTCTCCATCGTCGTCGCTCTCACTGTCTTCTTCATTACTGGATTCCTCTGTGCGTGTTCTACCTGATCTTCTTCATCGCTACTCTCATCCATTTCTTCTTCTCTCTCTTCTTGAATCAGATGTTCTACCAGTTGAAATACTGTGGGTGCAGCTTGTCTTCGGGGTCTTGATGATGAAGCCATTGCAACTACAATGCTCGCGCTAGCAACAGAAAATGACACGACGCAAGACACAAGGCTGTGCGCTAAATTGTCGCCTGCGTGAGTTACATTCCTGCAGTGTGATGTGATTGACTGTCCATGTCTTTGTTCAAGCGTGCGCACAGCGAATCAGAGTGCACTTAGCGAATTTTTCTTTTGTCAGCTTGTGACCAACATTTAGAAAGGAAAAGTCACCAAAAATGAAATAATTTGAGAAAGTTTTTAAAAAAGTTATGAACAAAATATGAAAACCCGAGACATTTTGTCTCTATGTGCGCAGTAGAAGGGTTAATATTATAACACAGACATCTTTTGGGACAACGTGAATTTTTTTCCTTTACGATAGGGGTATAATTTCATGCATTGTGAAAGATCTGGGGCAAAAAGAATGCACTTTATTTGGGAGCTTGTTTATGGCTTGAAAGATAAGCTTTATTATGCAGCCTTGATTGCAATGATACAAATTCTCCATGTGTTGATGAACATGTCAAGCACAAACACACAGTCCAACACACCATTATACATGAGCGACCATATATTGGAAGATAAGACTGTAAACTCGTGAGATAGTTGGAAACTAGAGATATCTGTGATGAGTAGAAGAAATCTATATTATAGCTTCTAACTTCTATGGGGTAATGTCCAATATCTTCGTGGAGGACAAACTACACATCTTCTATTTCTAGCTCAGATGGTTCAGATAGTTCCAAATCGATTTCAGATCTGTGAATTTCCGACTTTTCCATATGAATTGGAGATTCTCCAGTTGAATCTATGATCCTTTCAAAGTTGAGTTTCTGACAAATATCTGAAATTCAATTAGAGAAATCTCAAATCAATTTAATGTCTGATATTCAGTTGGAAAGATCTGACATAGACATGGAGGGTGCAGTTGGTTCTAAAAGTTAACATGCAGGGATGATAGAGAAGTTTTCGGTCTTTGAATGTTACATAGTCTTTTCAAACGACTGCAACAAGTCTCCACAACAGAGGCAAAAACGTCAATCACCAACAAAAAAATTTCAAAATTTTCCATTGGAAAATTTTCCATTTGCATCACTAGCTGTGCAGTGTGAAATGCGACAAAAAGGTTTAGAAAAATGGCACATGATGTAAAGCATAATTCATAGATATTACATGATAAGTTTCAAGAATATTCTTTCAGTAGTTTCTCTGAAAAAAATTGTTAAAGATGAAACCGGTGATACAGCAATTTAATGCAGTGCTATCAACTTGGAAGAAAAATATTCAGATGAAGACTGATGCGGCATAACTTGATAAGCGCTACCCTCTGTAGAATTCATGACGCAAACAATTTCAGCGAGAATCCGAATATCGCACTGAGGAATTGGCTATTGATAGGGCTCACCCATGTCAACAACGCTCTTCCAGTCGCACCAAGGTGAAACATGCAATATCGATCTATTGCAAATAACAGAGGTCATTTTGTACTGGAATCGATCATCACATGTCTGTCGATGTCAAAGATGTTGACAATGTGCATCGCATAACATACATATTGCTATTATATGTTGTTTGTTTTTATTTGCTTAAGCCAATTTTATATCAAATTTTCTGATAGTTCATATTCATTTTTTCTGTTGTATCATGTAATTTCTTGCCACAATATTATATATACACGTTATATTATTGTCAAACTTGGCAATCGCGTCTGGGGTGGGCATAACAACGATATACGTGTAAAACTATAGCCAGGCCCCGTACTTATTACAAAGAAACAATCCAACTGCATGATCACAAGTAAAGACGCGGTTCATTTTTCTGTTCAGAAAAGTCATTTAGTCATGTATTTGGTGAATTGCAGGTGAATTGCTCTGCTTTCATCTAAAAATGAAACAATTGGTTTTCATTTGTATCATTCCTATATAACATGCGCTCTTCAGATTTAAAAATCAACTGCCATAAAATAATTAATGCAACAAAGTCTAATTGAAAGAAATGTATCATCAGTGCTCTTATTTACATCTGAAGACACTTGTGGAAGACATCTGATAAAGTAGAATGTTGTGCTCTTCAACCCTATTTGTTGCAATTCGGACGTTGCTTTTAGACAAATAAAAATTTCTTGATTTATTATCAAAATGCGTTTTAGTTCTGCAATTACTAAAAAGAGGTAATGGAAAGGAATATTTGTTCCTCGCTTACAAATATTTTCAAATTCATGCAATATCAGCTGATTTTCACTGGTTTCGTTGCACACAAGGTAAAAACACGTCTATTTCCTATCTAGCCCTTTATAATATTAAATATCTTTGTATACTACCGAGATGGCTCGCCTATATAACTTGTATGAGAGAAGTTGGATATCAAAAGGACTGACTATTTGTTAATAAGCATCCTAACTAAGCGGAAATCAAGCTGATTATGAAGGGAATTTCATGAATTGTATTACAATGAAAGTCTCCATGAAAAAGTCGCTATATTATTCGTGCTTTCTTGGCTGAAATTTCAAGTTATTAATTCAAATTTTCACCGGCATTAATGATTCACTTAATTCATGTTTCATTTCTTGAATCTGAATAGTGATGTGGACCCAAAGCTAGTGATGAAAATTTTCCGTGGAAAATTATGGAAAATATTGGAAAATTTTGAAAGTTTTGATTTTTGTGATGCGCCCTATAATTTGAGCGCTTCTGCAGCCGAGGCAGCTCGTACCAATAGAATGGGTCTAAAACTCTTAATTTCATCATTATTTCGATTAAAGCAATCGTAGCAATATGAGTTCCGTCAGTGGATTTTTGAACATTCCTTTGCCATCAGTGGCTTGTGCTAATTGGCTAGCATTATGACGCAGACATCGTTTGGGATAACGTGAATCTTGCTTTAACAGTAGGGGTATAATTTCATGCAATGTGAAAGATCTGGAGCAAAAATAATTTTGGAGTTTGCTTGTTAGCTTGAAAGTTAAGCTTTATTATGCATCCTTGATTGTAATGATACAAATTCTCCATGTGTTGATGAACATGTGAAGCACAAGCACACAGTCCACGCAGCATTATACATGATAGCGACCATATTGGAAGATATAAAGATTATAAATGTTGGTATATAAAGATTTTATATGTTGGGTAACCAAATATCTGATAATTCCACAGGCCTATCTCATTCCGAATATATTTGGTTTACAATGTGTTTATAAATAAAAAGACTTGAAAATATGATATAATGATGGTGAGTGTATATGAATGAAGAATGAAAATATATCTAGAAAATTCACGGAATTGTGGTGATAATATGAAATTCATAAAAAGGAAACCAATAAATTAATCACGGGTTAGACTATATACATAAACTTACGGTATATCTATACTTCATTAATGTATTATTATAGTTTTCTGTCAGAACTTGACCTATTTTTACAAGGCTTTAAATGTTTATGCTAATAAAAGCAAATGATAAAAAGCTTAACATTGTATTAAGCATTTATCATTTCCTAGTTTTTACATATGCAGCATAAATGAAGTAGCCTGCAGTGTAGGCCTAAATAGTATTAACGGTTTTATAAATATAATAACGGTAACCTGTACAAATGATAATTAGGCTAATTATTATTAGATGGTGTAAAACATAGGCATATGTTTGATTACCAGTGTATAGATATAATGTTGACTCAAAACGACTACAATAATCAACTGTAGACAAATACACATGTTAGGGCAAATATTGCAAAGTACTCAAAATGTTAGATTCTCTGATTTGGTTGCAGGTGCTAACATACTGATTTCAAGGACTACAACTTTTTTGATTTTCCGGGTCAATTCTACATAGGCCTACAAGATGTATTACACTTGTATTTTTTTACACTATATATATTTTTTAATCTTGGGTGTCACCCAAGATCTTGGTTCGGCACCCCAAGATCACCCAAGACCCAAGGTCCAACCTTGCCTACAGGGTAGGCGTTCATGCAGTGTTGATTGTCCATTGCCAATCACACTGGCTATATTACCGCTCACTGCACCTAATTCAGTGTACCACTTCAGTCGGCCTCCCCGGACCCCACCATACACTTTGACCTACCTCATTTTCGACTCTCGCCCGCCCAATAGAAGGCATTCTCGAAGGCCACGGATTTGGATTTGCCAAAGGTACTCAGAACCTAGGATACACGCAGGCTAAGGACTCGGATCGCATAGATGATAGGTTGACTGCTATCGCAGCACTCACTGTAAATCGCTGGATACGAAAATTACATACAAAGATATACCAAAATAACATACAATTTGAAACCAACATTTGATACGAGATTCTGGTATATATAAAGAAATCTGGTATGTTTTTTATACGAATGGCCATTTACTTTCGTATGTGATTGGTATGTAAACGATACGAACTGTGCTAACTGTGATTGGCTGTTTTACGTTGAAATACGAATTCTTGGTATGTAGTTCCAAAATTACATAATGCATAATTGTTGATGGTCAAATACTTATTGATTATTTATAAGATGCTTTGGACTTACATGTATTAAAATCGAATTTAGTATTGTTAGTTTGACTATAAAATGTCATTATCTCACTACTTACAAAGCAGCAGTAGCATTAGTGTGATCTTTATTGACAAAAGGCCTTAAATCAACATACTTTAGACGTCGTTGATGTTTCTTTTAACATTGTGCTGGTATGGCTTTAGTATGTAAAGCATACCACACTTGAAATAGCATACAAAAAGCATACAAATATATACCGAGAGAATGTAGAAATATACCAAAATAATATTTTGGTATGCACCCTTCGTATGTGATTGGCATTGAGCGATTTACAGTGTACGTCTTGGGTAAACCGAACCAACTCCCCGTCTCTTAAGCGACAGGTACACTGATAGACCGTATAACGTCAGAAGAGTTAATACTCCCTAAGGGATACACCCAAGCAACTCCCTGCTCCATAGGCACAGGTGAACGGGTCAGCAGGCGTCAGAACAGTAAAACCGAACCAACTTCCTCTCCAAAAGAGGGGTAATTCAATTGGGCGTCAGAACGGCGACCCCCCTGTGGGAACGAATCTTACGAAAAACTGGCGGATGTCAGCTGCAGAATATCATGCTACAGTTCAGTCATATTTGCGGGATATTCGCTGGCGAAGTTCGCCGGCGACAATTTGCGCTCTATGTGTCACCTTTTACTTTTGACTTTCTCTCTTATTTTCTTTAGTAATCCGCCTCTACAGCCTATGCTCTATTTTCTCCCTCGCCTCCTCTCTATCCCTCACATATAGCTAATCTATCTAAGATATAAGTGAAGACTATCATTCTTTGATAATGATAAGAATGTAGAGAATCCGCATATATCAATTTTCATAACATCTCTTGACATTCAATAAATTACAACAATGACAAATATTTGAATAATATCATAATATTTACTGCGACATTTATGGAAGACAAATGCTTTTTTATTTTAAGCCTTCGTGAATTAAAAAATATCCCTTTTTATCAGATCAGACTGAGTATACAATATATATTTTCATGTGAAGGTAATATACGAACATTACTACTTACCACTAATTAGTTGCTAACAATATCCACGATTTCGCCGGTTGGCGAAAAATCAGCTCGCATTAGTAAACAAATATCTACCAACTAATTATAGCAACTTTTTCGCCACCTGTCGTTTTTTAATTTTACAAATGTTTTTGGATAGATGATGACCATTTTCACATGCGGAGATAGTTTTACACGAAAATGAACCTTTAAAAAAATTATCCACAAAATCGCTACCTCGCCAGATAATCTGTTGATATTAGCAAGATGCGTTCCCACAGGGCCTCGACTCCCGCACATAAATGCTACCTTAAGAGAGTCATCTTAACGAGAGTCCTAGGCATCTTAACTAAGCGAAAAGTATGCTGATGATTAAGGTAATCTAATGAACCGCATTATAATGAAAGTCTTCATGAAAAAGTCGAGATCTTGTTGTGCTTTCTTGTCTGAAATTTCATGTTTTTAATTCAATTTTCATCGACAATGATCTTTTTCACTAAATTCATGTTTCATTTTTTGAAAATGGATAGTGATGTGGACCCATTTACATCTTCAAAGTTAATTGAAATCATTGTCTTTCATTATTTTATTTTGCTCTACCAGTGGCAGGTTGCTATGATCACGCTTAAGAAAATACTCTTGAGGTTGAGCTTGATAGAAATAGCAGGCTATCGAATTGCTAATTTAGCAAACATAAGCTCTCCGTGGCTGTCATGACACTCGGAGGATCTGTAAAATGCCATCATTCCTTCTGCATTGCTATCATGATCAGTCAATTCCGTGGAATTTTCTTCAAAACTGCAGAAATCTACATATCTCGCATTTGGTAGCAATCTAATTGTGTTCACCTTGAGTTCACTTAATGAAATCGAAAGTGTATTCACATTAGGGACTTAATAATTGCTGAGCTGCTACTCTACTCAATATACTTAATCTGTGCTTGTTGAGTACTAACATGACGAAATATCAATAAATTGACATAATAAATCAATAAATGACGTGATACGAGGCTATTCAGTGAGTCATTATGCTGCTGGTAGAGACGGCGCACACGATCTGAATAAGTCCTTTTGCCGGTAGAGACCGGCCGGGGGCAGGAGGTCGGCAACGCACAACGTCAATCCAATCAAGACTGATCACATGCCCCTAACTGAAGACAATGCTATGCAATCTACTGTCAAGTGTTCAGGCAGCAGGCGTATAGGCCTACTGGTGGTTGCATTGAAATCAAATTATTCATTTTAGCTCATAGGCTTAGTGTTTTATATGAACTATCCCACATAATATAACTATTCGAGATATAGGCCTAGAACAATCTTACAGTAGATAGGCTAAGGAATGCACAACTCTTACTAAATTCATATAGCCGACCAAACGACGGGAGGTCATAGTCATTATAGTAGAAAAATAAAGTTCAAGCTTCACTTTCTTTTAAGATCGATTTCTATAGATCAATTCCTAGATCTATTTCAAGGTCAATAGAAGCAAGGATGACCTTAATTAAATGAAAGGGGAGCTTGATTTTTGCTTTGCCGGTGGGAAAATTCATATCTGCTAGAATTCTGAAAACTTTGTTTGAGAGTAGGTTAGATTACATTCTGTTAATACTCTTGAAGCAAGTTATTTAGGATTTTTAGGAATTTTTAGACATTTTAGGATATAAAAATTTTCTTTTAAATCATACTTTGTACCTATTGAAAAGTAACTAGTCATCAGCTTGTTTTTTTTTAACTTTGTTACCTTGACGCACTTTGCTACGTTGAATTCATAAGGTAGTATTTTTTAAGTGTCTAAGAAACAGATCGCAACATTTATGTCATAGCATGCGTAGGCTATAGGTAGGTAGGCCTACTCCTACTGTACAATGAATGTATATATATATCCATTAGATACACTTCCAATATGCTCAAAATCCTAGAGAAAATTATCCTTGAAAGTGTCAAATCACAGCTAATCGACAAGTATGGCCAAAATCAATGCGGTTACAGACCAGGATCCTCCACACCCACATAGATGTACAGGAATTCGCAACGTCTGAATTCAACAATGACAATGTCAAAGATGTGCTGATGATCTCGTCCGACATGTCCAAAAGCATTTCACAAGTTTTCTCATGACTCCCTAGTTCGTTACCTTGATAACAACTGTTTCCCGCTTTATTTTATTAGATAGTGCATGAGTTATTTGCGGCACCGTACACAACGTATGTCAATCAGTTCTACAACAAATAGTAGTATTTTCTCCTGTAACCTCTGCCGTTTTAGCACCATACCTTTTAGGCGCGCAAATGGGTTCCTGGGCTCCATGTTCAAACTAAAGCTCACATGATTAATACGCTGATGACGTTCTGTCTCTCCTACCTCTTACCGCTTCGTCTGATGGAAATGAACTTATACGTGAAGAAGTAGAACATTTGAACAGATGGTGTACCTCAAATGGACTTGAATTGAATCGTAGAAAAACTAGCATTTTGCATTTATCGAATGAGTTTCCTGCCTAAACCGTCAGACCTAAGGATTGTAAACGTCCTGCTGTCTCTGAGTATCATGTATCAGCCTTGATTACGATGGAATCTTGAGATTGACCGCCGCTGCAAAAGGGCATCTCAACGTCAAGCGTCAACTGAAGGATAAAGTTAATATAAGTGGTTTGATCAAGGTCTACAGCCAACTGCATGCTCGGTGTCTTGGAGTACTGCCATCCTATTTTCATGAACATATCTGAGCGCAACTCACAAAAATTAGAAAGAATACAGCGACGCTCGCACAAGTTGATATGTGGGAAATCATGCAACTGTGAATCCTTTTCCGTCTGTCAATGAACGAAGGAAGCAGCAAGGTTTGAAGTTCTTCGAAAGAATGAGAAATGATGACCACATACTGCACTACTTGTTTTCAGATTTCTTGCAATCTGGCACGAGACTGATTCATGGCCAGTGGTGGGCCCGACCGGTTCCAACCCTGTGATAAGCAATCACTTAAGAAAGAGACGTAAGAGAATTGGTTCGGCGCTTTGAAACTGATTAATTATTTATCGTATCAAAATAACTTTTCTCACGCTAAATAACTTGCTTCTGTTCTGATTTGGTCAAAGATTTAGCGAAATGATATGCTCTTGAAACTGTATATCGAAGATATATTGTTTCAAATGTTGAAGCTTATTTAAGTTGAAATTATGCTGTTGATGCTACTCAAATGAAGGGATTTCGATTTTCTCTCGATTTCGATTTTCCGATAGCCTCCCTAAAGCTAAATCCGAGACAAACTATCGGAAACTAAAATCCTACAACTTGCTTGATATTTTGCGGAGAGGCTAACGGTAATCCAGTGCCACAAGAAATTAAGGCCTACTGAGCGTTGTTTGCACAAATAGTCAAGAGTGCTCTATGGAATGTTTATCACGTAGGTACCTCTCTTATAAGAGGTTGATTTGCAGTTCTTCAAGATCTGACGAAACTTTGTCGAGTTAGTCAATGATTCTCCAAATATTTGTTAGTGAGAGAGGATCGACGAGTTCGCTGAGTTCTGTTGGTACTTCTCATGGCGCAATCGGCAACATGCTGCGCCAATCACGGTAAAAATGTATGTGACAACCTTTTACTGCAATAAAAATAAAAAGTCCGATTCTATTTAAATCGATCTTCTATTTAGCGACACCATTTCCTTTTCCTTGAAAACGTTATGCAATTATCCAGTGGATAATACAAAATACCTACTGTATTGCTTTTCCAGCATCCCGATATATCAAGCGTCTTTACATTTTCAACTATAAAACTTCTTCTAAAACAATTGCAACTCTCAAACAATTACAGAGGTATTGAATGAATTGTAGTAGATCAGGAAAAACAACATAAATTTAAAAAATTGCAATTCTTAGATATTGCTTGCGTGTATAGGCGTACATGCTGAAAAATTTTCAAAACAATTCAAATCTCAGCACATCATGATATGAGGCGGATCCATGGAACACATGCTTAGGCATTTCTAATCATCAGTACAGGAAAATGCAATTTGGCTAGAAAAAAAACGATAACACAGGCAGAATAACATTTTTATGATAAAAAATTAAAATTTTTGAAAATTTTTACTTAAAATCTCTCTTGTTCAGGGCAGGAAGAATTCTAAGGTCGGTTTTCTAAGTGAACCGTATGTCAATGAATACTATGCTTGAAAAAGATCATGGAACTTCTAAAGCATGTTCAATACAAGACATTCTAAAAAACTCCGCACTGTTATCACACTTTGGATCTTGGTATACATGGTAAAATTTGAAATACATGTATTTGGAAAACTACAAAATTAGCTTTCAAAAAATGTGCGCACAAGAGCATAGCCTAAGCCCATACATGTAACATCACGCTGATTTTTTTAATAATGGACTTAGTTGATCAAATGCTCGGAATATTGTGTCTTGTCAAACACATTCCGAAAACATTCGTAACTAATTTGCAACATCACGTCAGTGCAATCACTTATAACGATTGTACAAAGCAGGTTGTTCAACGAGACAAGATAATTTGCTCGCTACATCAAATGATTCCACAATTTTGTTTGTTGACAATTTATCAGCTCACACTAAAGACATCGTATCTATCTTTTTTATTTCCTAATAAACGTGAAATTTATGTACACCATAATAACTATAGCTCCGGGACGGTAATTTGTGACCGCCACACGCTTCAACGAAAGGTTGGTTAAATAATATTTTTTCGGTTATTCATGTAGAGGGCGCACATGCAACATCCTTGCCCGCGTCCCTGCACATGCGTAGCATTCCGACTATCAATTCCTACTGTCAATTGAAAAATTAACTGGCCGACAGATTGCCATGACGTACGCTCAGACTAATTACTAATTGGACGGTTTTAGAAATGCATCGATATAATCAAAGGCTCTATATTTATGTAAGTGTTGGATGCAGTGCAATAAAGCATTTATCACCATTGGGATACTATTATACTGGTTTCATAAACATTTAATATTCCGCTTCTAGAATGGAAATTTTAAAACGAATCATTTTGAATGATTTTCCATGCATAAATATTATTGTCATCAATTAAACTGTTTTGACATCACTTTTATCAGCTAATTGATGAAAACTTCAGCTCATGAATTACATCGAATTGAACACAGAGTAGGCCTAGATAGGCATAGCCCATATACAAAGTAGTAAATTTGACAACTCGAAATATGTCAGCACACAGTGAAAATATTTGTATCAAAAGATTCAGCTTTTTAGGAAGAGTATGTTCCTGAAGCCCAAAAAGTTGTCGATCAATTTCTAGAAAAGTTAACTTTTGCAAATTATTTGCGTTTACATGCTAGCGACCTGGCGATTGAGATTTTAATATCAAAGTATGAAGCTTTTCAGACATCAGATACACCTTTTCCAACTCATGTTTCAACTGACTAAATGATAGTAAATTTACTCAATTCAGTTGTCTTCAATAACACTAAAGAACTTAAATAATTAAAAGATCTGACTTAAGGAATCTCAGTTCAGTTGTCTAGTTGTACAATTAAAGTAATCAATTCAGGTATAAAACATCTCATTTCGAATTTAAGTTAAGCGATCATTTCTCACGGAGTAGTCAACTTTGTCAAATTAAGAGCCAGGGTTTTTTAAAGAAAAAATTGCAACTGCACAAAATTTGGCATTTCGATTTTGGCTTGGAGCTGCTTCATCTGGGATTCTTCTGAGCATAAGATTCGCTAATTTTTTCAGTCATAACTAAACTTGAGATCATCTTTTTTCATCTCATCTAGAAAATCATTTGTTGGGTAATATATAGCGGAGCAAGCAAAATTTTAATTAAATGCAAAGCATCTGTTTCTCACAATGATTAATGACAATTATGCTGAGTTTCTTCTCTAGATTTTCCATTTATGACAGAAGGACATGATGCATTCTCTTGAAAGAGTACATGCAGTATATGAACTTAAATTAACCATCCGCAGTGAAACCATCGAGATAAATCTGTAAATGTGATTTGCATGTAAACGCTCGGTACCTAAGTTTTGCTCTAAGAATTGCAATTTTTTAATTTATTTTGTTTTTCCTGATCTACTACAATTCATTCAATACCTCTGTAATTGTTTAAGAGTTGTAATTGTTTTCGAACAAGTTTTATTGTTGAAATTGTAAAGACGCTTGATATATCGGTATACTGGAAAAGCAATACAGTAGGTATTTTGTATTATCCACTGGATAATTGCATAACGTTTTCAAGGAAAAGGAAATGGTGTCGCTAGATAGAAGATCGATTTGAATAGAATCGGACTTTTTATTTTTATTGCAATGAAAGGTTGTCACATACATCAATTTGTGGTGCAGTAGATTTACAGAATTTAACTTATTATCAATAAGCTATGCTTAGGCTAGAATTAACAACAGAGTGATTTATTTGATTTACGCACCTGTACTCATGCATGCCGGTAATACCTGTTGTCCGATGAGCATGGAATAGTAATCAATCGAAAGTTAACAGGTCTTTGGATGGGCCTATACAAAACCTAATTTAGACTTATTAAAACGTGAATTATTGGGTATCTGGGCAAAATGATGGAATATAATACCGCAAAAGTGCCCTCCTTTAGATCAATGCAGCACCTGCCCTAACGTCGTGCCAGCATCCCTCTGCATGTGTGAATTGAAGTCTTGCTACATGCTCATCGTCGTCATTAGAAATTGAAGCAGCGCACATCAAAATCATTTCGTCGATGTCACTATCATCTGACGGAGCTCATTATTGACGAACAAAACGCACACCTTCAAAAAGATCTGAATGAATATCTTTCATGAAAATAGCAATAAATTAGTCATCACTAAATAAGCACTGTAACTAGGGCCTACACCCATCATTGGTTGACTAAAATGGCAATGAAGGCCCCCAATTCTTTAGAAGAGTCTGTCAAATGCTTGTGATCGACAAATTTGTTGCATTTTTAATATGACGTTTTAAAGCGTTCAGGAAGGAAGAGTGGACGTCTTATATCGTGTTCAAGGTCGAATAGACCCCCGGGGACAGTCATTAACTTGCCCCAAAAAATCTTATTTTTGCATCTTAGCAATGAAACCACGCAAAGAAAATGCGATTGTAAAGTCAAACTAAATTGTGGATTCGACTCTGACGATTAACATATGAAAGCATGCTTAGGTAATTCGAACATCAAGTTCAGGTTGCTTTCTTTTCATTTTCATTGATCTATTGCTACTAATTTTCAATAATTCTCTCTGACAATAAGCTGAAATCCACTCTTTTAAGAAAAAAAATTCTTTGGGTGTCTGATCCACGATTTTGGAGCCACATCTCCACCCAAAGTCATGCAGACTCACGATTAAGCCTCGGGTCCAATCTTCCTTGAAGCAAGGATTTTCTGAAACATAGAATGCTAGAACTCCTGATTAACCTTTTAGCGCTGTATACCTCTGACAATCACGCGATCATAGATTTCATAATAGATTAATCATGCACGTCACTGCATTTTTGATACGGTCATTTTTGATTCGGCCGGCGAGTTTGTTTGATAGGATTGATATTCGAATTCTGGTTGGTTCGATGGGCACACAATGTAGGCATAGTGAATTAAGAGTTGATTCAGTCTCATAATAAAATTCAAAATCTCAATTAAAAAAATGCGGTGATTTCAGTCTGCTTGTTGAGTTATGACTGTGTGCTAAAGTTATGCATACTTGTACTTGCAGTCGCAGGGCCACTTAGTTCGGCGATCTTGCGCGGCGTCGATGAAGTCTGCAATCGGTCGCGTAGATTGGACTTGCGCCATCCAAGAGAGTCGGGTTATGACAAGGAGGACGACGCCGTTCAGAAGGTGGAGAAAGAGCCGAAGCGGCAAGGATACGCCTCGTGGGGTTTTCAGCACCAAGATGGGCAAATGACCGGAAGCCGAGACCTCCTTCGAAGGATGATGGTTCTCAGAAGCGTTGAGACACCAGATCTAGCTTACAAATCTAGTCCGAGAGCTACTGAAAGTTTTTTCCTAAATTCTCACATGCTTCATAAAATTTAATTTATTTAGTCTATAATTAACACTGGAAGTATAGCTTTAGAATTGTCGCTTTACTGATGTTGGGTGACAATCTACGTATTAAAATCAGAGTTGCATCCTCAGTTGAAAAATGGAATCAGACCTGAATAGCTGCCATTTCATTCATTGTCAGGAATCATCAGCAGCTGTCCCACTTCACAACTCTCAACAACAACTCAACTCCCCATTTAAAGTTGCAGCCATGTCCGGGTAAATTTTAGATTTGCAATTAGCAAGGTAGTGAAAGTATCGACAGGCGTTCATTAAAAAATCAGTTTAAACACACTAGTGACAAATCGCCTATAGGCTAGTGTGCCTGGAAAATTTAACTCCTACAGGCGCACTAATTTAGGTGATTTGCTAGCATTTTGTTTAGTGGTATTTAATGCATGCCCGTCGAAAATTTCAATAGCTCACCATTTGCAAATCTTGTGCTTCCAGTCATCTTGCAAGTTACGGAGAATCAAACATCGCGAACTTCTCCCTGTTTATGCGGACCCATGTGCTTCCGCGCTTGGCACACTCAATAACGCAATGATCTAACATTTATTTAATCACTCGAAATAAGTCATTTTCATCATTTCATCATTTTCATGATTTTGATTGCACTTTTAGGGCAGACATCTTCCAGAGTAGGCAGAAATGTGATTTTCTTCGCATCCTCTAGCTTTCCCGAATTGCTCTTAAGGATAATGAGAACGTCATGACAGCCAATATTATTGTTACAGACCACAAAATGATGTTTATAATGGACAGTTTCTTAACTAATGTATAATACAATCGAATGTGCATATTCAATAATAACAATAGAAATCATTGTCAAGCATGGTTGGCAAACCTCGAAAAAGTTTTCAAATTCAAAACATGTAGCCTAGCTACAATGCATGTACACATGTGGTTTGCCATGCACGTAAAATCAAAGTTGCACTAAAGACATGCATTTAAGAAGTCAACATGCATGTATTGTAGATAAATGTCATGATAATAAACTGCGCAAAATGAATAACCGCTGGGAATTTTGAGAGAAACGAATTTCGTCGACGCGTAGAAGGACACTGGGTCTGAAAAACCCTGTCAGTTCGAAGAGTAGATATCTTAGGACATAATACGTCTGGGAAACTTTCACACAGACAGTGTGAATTTCCACAGACAATAAAGTGAGCTTGTCGTTGTAACTTTTTCAGTACTTATTGATTCTTTGAAAGCATGCCTATCAGTAACGCGTAGCAGTATTCCAATACCGAAAGAACAAGTATATTTTAATCAAAGAGGACTTATGTAAGACTAAGAAAGTTTTGAAGACACGCAATGCGTTAATCGATGCAGATCTGCAAATCGAATTCAGGTATATTCATGTATAATATTCTTACAAGTGATTACTTATTTAAGCCATAAGTAATGACGGCAATTCCGAAGATAATTTAGTCATTTCGAAAATACATTCTTAATCAGAGTAAATGATGAAAATCTTTAAAAAAAATGAAATATAGCGTCAGTAATGGGCAAAAGACCGTTCCAGGACACCATAAAATTCAAAAAAAATTTTTTAAAAAAAACGACATAAATTCATGAATTTTGACCCTTTTTCAGGTTTTTAAGACCTAAATTCATGAATTTAGTCGTTTTTAAAGATACCGATTTTTCAAAAAATGGTACTTTTTAAATGGTCTAAATTCATGAATTTTGGTCATTTTTCAGGTTATGAAGACCTAAATTCATAAATTTAGGCGTTTTTAAAAATACCCAATTTTTCAAAATCTCAAATTTGAGAATTACAATTTTCACTCTTAAAATCATGACCGTTCCAGGACACCGAAAATCAGAAAAGTTAAGAATCTCAAAATTTGAGAATTACAATTTTTACCTTGAAAATCATGACCGTTCCAGGACACCGAAAATCAGAAAAGTTAAGAATCTCAAAATTTTAAAATTACATTTTTCTCGCTTAAATCATGACCGTTCCAGGACACAACATCAGAAAAATTGGTAATTTTAAAAACGTCTTTTAAATCCATCTTTCAGGTTTTTAAAATATGAGTTAACTAAAATTATGTGACTAAAAATATTTCTTTAAAAATGGAAGAAACAAAAGTGGAAGAAACCGCAAAAATATATCCTTCGCTATCATATGAACGTAGTTCTACTTTAATGGACATTGAAAAAATGAATAAAGAAAAACACAAAGATAGAGTACGTTATATGAAAGATAAGGAATCTCAATTATTATTAAGATTAGAGCATTATAAATAATTAAGAAAGAGATGGACTAAAGTTAAGAATGTAACACAAGGAATTGGCATATTCTTAACAATAAGTTTAGGTGCTTTAACAATTGTTATATCTTCAGGTGTTTTAGTAATTCCAGTAGTTGCTACAGCTTTAACAGGTACGGGTGTTTTTGCAACTTCACTTGTTACAATGTTGGATAAATCTTTAATAACTAAGAAACGAAAATCATTAAAAACTAAGCATTTACATATTAAAGAAGTCTATGATAAACTACATTACTACTTTCAAAGAGTATGTGATGATAATGTTATTACGTTAGATGAGATTGAAAAATTTGATCAAATAGCTAATGAAGTAAATCAAATATCATTTCAGTTACAGTCAGAAAAAGTTGATGATAAGAATAAACAGGATAGCAAAATTTCGAGTGATGGTAAAATTTCTAATGAAGAAAATGACAAAATTTTTTTAGAAGAGCGAAACTTTAAGCGAAAACTTAAGCAAAACTTAATTAAACAAAACTTAAAACGAGAAACCTTTAAACGAAAAGATGACAGACAACAAAGCAATAAAAAAATAATTTGTTCAGTAAAATGTTTTTGCTGTATTCCAATGTTACCACAAAATTCAAATATTATATTTTAAAAATGGATAAAATTAGAGCTGATAATTTTAAAAGAATAAAACAATTAGAAGAGTTAATAAAACAAAGAAATATTATGAAAGAAAATCATCTTCAACATAGAATGATAAAAGCTGGTATTCAATCTGATATGTTTGAAAAAATGCAGCAAACCGAGCAAGTAAAAACTGATTTTGAGAAAACTATGAAACCATTTAAAACTCTTGAAAAAGAAAGTACAAATAATGATAAACAAATTGATGTAACAGATCCAGAGCACAAAACTATATTAGATGACTATGGATTACTAGAATCAAACATTAATAAGAAATTACCAAAATCTATGCAATTTGAACATTCTATTTCATTTTTAGATGGAAAAACAATACCTAGATTTTATCTCGGACAAAAAGAAATATTTCCACAACCTTTTCGAGGTATAATTTTTTCACCAGATAAATCTCCTTTTAATTTAGATAGAAATTTTGTTAATCTTTTAAGAGGAGCAGATTTAATTAATTATGCTGTAGAAGATCTCATAAAATATAAAGCTATGTTAGACAGAGTTGGTGCAGTAAAATCTCTTAGACGTTATAAACAATTAGAAAATTTATTATCAACGGGAGTTAAAGTAGGGAAAGGTTTATCTGAAAAACAGAAAACTGAAACAACTGTATTTTTACCAGATGATCCACAAGAATTACTAAATAGATTAAATATTTTAATATCTGCAATAAAAGAAGGACATAATTCTAGTTTCAATGAAATTCATGCTATATTGAAAAGACTGTTAGAAAAGAAGATTCTAAATGAAGAGGATTATAAAAGTATAACGAACCGAATGTTCTAGGGCTTCACCCGTAGCTGAAATATGTTGTTGTTTTTAATTTTTTTATAAAAGATATTTATTCAAAATTTTAACTAAAAAATGTGTTCAGCAGATTTAGACAAAATTAATAATCATTTAGAAAATTTGATAGAGATTTTGGGTTCATCAAAATTTAGTACGACGTTAAAAATTATAACAACTACTTCATCACACACTTGTAATTTAGAACCCATTCTACATTTGGAACAAAATAAAAATTATCAAATTGCATTGACTAGTTTCTCCACATTTAACACTATTCAAAACGTTATCAAAGATGTGAATGATCAATTTAGATATTCTACTGATAAAGGCAAAACATGAAAAATACTAACTTTTCTTCGTGGTTCTTACGAAGTTGAATCAATATCAAATGAAATTAAGAGACATTTATGTATACCATTTAAAGATAAGAAACAATTACATTTTGCAGTTGAACCGGCAGTTAATAAATTTTCTCTTACTTTAGACGAAAATCATCAAGTTGATTTTAATCATGATAGATCATTGTCAAAGTTATTAGGATTTAATAAACAAACCTATAGTCAAGGTTATCATTTCGGTGAGAAGATTCCAAAAATAACTGAAATAAATTCAATTGTTGTACATTGTGACATTATTGAAGGAGGATATATAATGGTAAATTGTCAAATTTAATATTCAGTTTTCCAGCTTTTACTGTACCCATTGGTTATAGATTAAATGTAATTCCACAAACATTAATATATTTCCCTATTACAAGAAAAACTATTAACAACATTAACATGAGAATCACTGATGAGAAAGGACAAGAAATAAATTTTGGAGGTGAAGAGATTATGATAGATCTTTTGGTTCGGGAGGTATGAACTCCCGTTCGGGAGGTATAAACTCCCGTTCGAGAGGTATAAACTCCCACGCGAACCTAGAGAAGTTTAATTTTCTTCTTCTTACTATTATTCTTCTTATTCTTCTTCTTTAGAAACAAAAAATTAAAAAATTAAAAATAAAATTTTTTATTAAAAAATGAGTGAAGTACTACCATTAAATAAAAAAAAACTTAAATTTAATCATCATCCAAATTTATCTAATAAAGTTTTGTCAGTTATTTGTGGAAGATCAGGATGTGGAAAAACATATCTATTATTTAAAATTTTAACGACTCCAAATTTTTTGGATTATAACGATCTTATAATTTATACAACAACAGCAGAACAACCCGTCTATCAATTTTTAAAATATGGATTTGAAAATAATCTTAAAAAAAACAGCAATTGCTTCATTATTCAAAGAATATGAAAAATCTGAAGATGAAGAAGAAATAAGTTCGTGGTGTGAAGAAGCAGCAAAAAATAATCAGTTAGTTGAATCCAATAAAAATAAGCATATAAAGATACAATTAATAGATGATAGTGGTAATATGCAAGATCCTAGTAAACTAGATAAAACAATGAAACATTGTGTAATTTTTGATGATTGTGTTAATGATAGAAATCAGTCAGTTCAGAGAAATTATTTCACAAGAGGTAGACATAATAACTGTAGTGTTTTTTATTTAACACAAAGTATGTATTCATTAGACGGAAGTGTTATCAGAAAGAATGCAAATATATTTATACTATTTGAAATAAATGCAAGAAACTTAAGTGATTTGTTAAGAGATTTATGTGTAAGAAATAAAGATGAATTTAAACAATCGTGTAACAGTGCTTGGTCAAAATATTATGGATTTATCACAATTAATATTGATAAAAAAATTCATGATAGAGTTATCGAACAATTGTTCTCTGACTGAAAGTCGATAGAACATTTGTTTACTGAGTAATAAAAATTTTTTATACTGAGTAATAAATAATAAAATTTTTATTCTAGACTGATTTAAATAATAAAAAATTTTTTTCTAGACTGATTTAAGTAATAAAAATTTTTTTCTAGACGGATTTAAATAATAATAAATAAACTTTAAAAAGGTGAAGTAGTTATTCCATCAGGTAAAATTTTTCTTTTATCATCAAATGGATCTAATGCTAATTTATGTTCTTCTTTTAAATACATTTTATGTTTCTTTGAATTAAGTCTATAATTACATGCTGTTTTTATTTCATTATTAAATAATGCATTTTTATAATCTTGAAATGTTATTTGATTAGCCACTGATGCCTTTGAAATTCCTTTTAATGTTTTATGTGTTTTAATATTATTAGTTGTATCATAACAGTAACATTTAGATTTTAAAAATATAGCTTCTTTTATGAAATCTTCATTTCCTAACTCATCTTTTACTTTACATAATTCTGAAGGATGAATAAAATATTTTATTTTATCTATTTCTTCATCAAGTGAAGAATTATACGTTACTGTTAATTCTAAGAAAACGGAATCCGTATCTGTAAAGTGTAATTTATAGTTTTCGCCATAAGCAGGTGCTAAATAATCATATAAAAATCTATACATAAATAGTTTAGCTAATTCTAATATAGTGAATCCAATAAAATTAAACTTATCATGTTTTACGCTGATTCGACGTAAGTGTACAGCACATAGTTCATCACTAAATCTAGTAGTTCTTTTATATGTAAGTTTCCTTGTTAAATTTTGAAACCTATCTTTATCATAAACTATTTCAATATTTTGTCTATTACGCACATTTTCTAAAGTCTTACCATAAAATGCATTATTCATTAATTTGAAGAACACGTTTCCAAAATCATCTTTATTTCTTTTAGCCATTTTAAGTTTTTCAATATTGAACTCTATATAATTTTTTAACCATTTAGATTTTTGATAAAATATTTTTCGATGTATTTTGGTGAGAATCATTCCATGTTCTAAATACCAATCTAGCATTCTTCCTTCAACAACATACTTTCCTTTATTACTTTGTGTTAACATAAGTTTTTTTGTTGGTATGTATTTCTTAGGAATTATAGATTTTTGATAATCTGAAAAATCTTCTATTTTGGGAATTTTGTTTTCGGGACAGAAAGGAAAATATTTTGTTTTATCTTTTATTTCATCAGGGTATACTAAATCAACTTCATATATATAACCATGATTATAATTTCCATCATATGTTTTTTGATAATCTAGAATATTACACCATGACATTTCACCTGTTGGTAATTCTTGTATCATGCAAGAAGAATATAAGCTATTAAAATCATAATATAACAAATAGTTTTCTCTCATGATTTCATCAACTGCTGCTTGACTATCTTCATTTGATATAAGTCCTTCTATATTTTGATTAAACAATTTTATAAACTGATCACTTTTTTCTGGAGATAACGGTTTCATTATTCCATAATCATCAGGATTTACTTTTTCATTGTAACACTGTACATAACGATTACCTAAAACTGATGAAACTCCACCTCTAATTCCAGATTCAAAAAATAATAATTTATCATATGTATTCTCTTTATAATGTTTAAGTTTAACGGACTTTGTCCTAGAGCCATCGGCTTGAACACAAGTATGTTTTAATCCTGCTAACCATGTTAAACCTGGTGTAGAATAACAATAACATGGATCTATTCCGTAATATTCTAAACACATATCACGAAAGTTTTCGAAAAGATCAGCTAGTATTAATACATCTATCTGAAGATATTTCATTGTATAATCATACATTGTTCTACAATTTAACTCTCTCCAATTTTTTTCAGCTTCTGCATAATCTTCTTCAGATAATTGTGATTGTTTTAATGTTGATTTAAATTTATTTATTGGAGGAAGTTGTTTTTCTTCCATAATTTTATTCACAGAATTAAAATCTCCAGTTATATATTCATACGGAAATATTCCTTTTAAAGGTTTTAAATTATATTTATTTAGTATTTTACATTGTTCAGGTTTCAAAGTTTTTCCCATAACATCTAACGAATAAGGTGTAAAAAATCTAAATGCATCTAAAATTCTAATACAACCTAATTGCATTGAAAAATATTCTTCTGTTTTACATAGTACATTTATTTGTTGTTGTTGTAATTTTTCAGATGAAAATAAATCTTTCATTACTAGATGGAAATCATATTTAGAACCATTGTAGAAATATAGAGGAACAAAGTTATATTTAAATTTATTAGCATTAAGATTACAAGAATTATGTGCTGCACCTCTATATAATCCATTTAGATGATCATGATCTTTTACTTTGACGGCAGAGCCGTCGCTTCGCTTATCATTACCGAATTCTTTTCCACAGTAATAACAATTTGTTTCATTAACAAAATTAATTTTTTCTTCATCCGTTAATGGAAGCATTGGTATATTTGTTTCAAGCAATTGTGAAAAACGACCTTGTAATTCTTCTACTTTCTTTGTAAACATTTCTGAACTATCTTCACCATAGTATTGATAATATTCTGATTTAAATAATTCAGGATAATTTGAATGAATGTAATTGAATGAACCATGCGCAAGACTAACTGAATATGGTAATGACTGGTGTGTCTCTGTTTCTCCTCAAGATATTGAAAGACTCATAAATCTAATCCCATCGAACAAATCGTCACCTGACTTGCCGACTATACTTTATAAAAGTGCATCCTGTTTCCTAGCCGAACCAATCGCCAAGCTTATTGAAGAGTCCATTTCATCTCGAAGGTCCCGAACTTTGGAAAACGTCGTCCGTGTGCCCAGTGCCAAAAATTTCAAATCCTTCCTTAAATGACTTGAGACCAATCTCGTTGATTAGACTGCCTGGAAAATTGCTCGAGCAAATTGTGGCAAAATCAATGAAATCTAAATTCATAAGTAACTATGGACTTCAGCAATTTGGATTTCGCCCACGATCGTCGACGTGCTGCGCATTGATCTCCCTCCACGATTATATAACTGCGTGCTTGGAAGACATTAATACTGATGCTGTTGCGGTTGCTGCCTATGATTACTCAAAGGCGTTTGATTCGTTAAAGTCAAACCATATAATCGATCGGTTGATGCAGTTGAAATTTCCGCTAGGATTCATTAATTGGATAATTGACTATTTTGAAGATCGGAAGCAATTTGTCAGAATCGGCCTTACATCCAGTAATATTGCAAATGTGACGTCTGGCATACCACAGGGATCAATTTTGGGACCTTTCTTGTACTGCGTTGCCACAAGTTCGTTTAAGATCGATCTCCCGGATTGTCATATAGTCAAGTATGCAGACGATACAACACTTTGTTTCCCTGTTTTCAAATTGAGCGACAATAATCACATCATACAATGTCATGAACAACTTTTGGAATGGTCTGAATCAATGAATCTGAAAATCAATGAAATGAAATGCAAGACTTTGACAATTTTCAAACATTCCAGAGTCAACGCTGTATACATTCCTGGTACTCAAGTGGTTGATTCTTTGTGTATTCTTGGAGTTCATTTCAATTCTAAAGGAACTTGGTCAACGCATGTAGATAACACCATTAGAAGTGCTTCCCGCAAGTTTTATGTCCTTAGAATATTGCGACCTTTATTGTCCGACAGAAATTTGAAAACTGTCTACTTTGGTCTTGTAAGATCTCTGGTTGAGTACTGCGGTCCACTCTTCGTAGGATTGCATATGACAGATGTGAACCGTCTAGAACGCATACAGAGGAGATTCCACAAGCTTTTATGTTGTGCCCAATGCGATTGCGAGACTTTGCCAGCTTTTGATCTTCGAAGGCATGACCAGGCATTAAAGCTATTCAACTGCATCGCAAATGAAGATCACACACTAAGCTACTTACTCCCGCCAATGTCTGAATCTGGAAGATACATTTTGCCATCCCGACGAACAGACAGACGAAGCCGTTGCTTCATTTTATACGTGTGTTCTTTCTACAATTCTTTACACCAACGATGATTATGCATTTCTCTGTAATGAACGATTTTCATTCTGAAAAAATAAAGCGCATATTAATTATTATTATTATTATAATCTGTTTTACAGTTTTGTAAACTTTCATTTAAATTTTCTAAGTTTTGTTGATATTCTAAAGATAAAGATGAATATTTGTAATTATAATCATCATTACGCCCTTTATAATTATTATGATTAATCATTATTGGCGATAATGTTTTAACAATTTCAAATTTTTCAGTACATATTATATTTCCTTGGTAAAAATATAATGATGCATGTAATTTCCTCTATCACTATATACTATTTCTGATTGACATAAATTTTTATTATTCAAATAAAATTTTTTTGAATCTGAGTAAAATGGAGTAATATTACCAATAGAAACGTAATTCACATTTAATTCAAAAACATTTACTTCTATTAAATTTTTATTCTTTTTATGAAACTTTTTTAACCTATTATAATCATATGGAAATTCATGTAAGCCATCAGAAAGATCAAATTCATTTATATATTCTTCTTTATTGTAATGACTTAGTCTTTCTTTATGATATTTTGCAGGATGTAAATGTGCTATAATACTCCACAGAAAACAATAATCATCTTCATTTTTTATGTTGATTATTTGTGGTGAACGAGAAGGTAAAGGAACATAACTACCACCAGTATTATTTTTATATTTATCAATTACTATTTTCTTAGATAGTATTTTAACAAATCTCCAACCAGATTCACGTAACTGGGCTTCAATTATACAATTTTCTAATTTAAGTATCATTTGTTCAAATATGGGTTGTATATCATTTACATTATGAATTTCTTGTGAATTTGTAAAATCTCCTTGTATTATTTCTTCAGGAATTCCATCAGGTCCATTTTTTGTATAAAGTACTTCTACATTCATATAACATTTGAAAGATTTCTTAAATATATTATAAAAGTTGGATAGAATATCCGAAAAAGTTTTATCGGTTTCATTATGTTCAACCGATTCATTAAATAAATATTTTATATCTGTTACAGCTTCTTCGGTTTTTTTAGTTTCATCAAATTCATCTATTTCGTTAAATTCATCAGTATCGCTAAATAAATATCTTCCATCTGGTACGGGCGAAGCCCTGGAAGACATCTCCGATGTCCCATGTACATGTTCATCTTCACTATTAAAAACTTTTTTATATTCCGAATGTGAATAATCATCAAACATTTTTTTAACTTTTATATCAGTAGGTAATGTTTCTAGATAGTTTACATAATTATTTAATTTTAATAT
The DNA here is from genome assembly GCA_907163375.1 of Prostheceraeus crozeri. Lineage (NCBI taxonomy): Eukaryota > Metazoa > Platyhelminthes > Polycladida > Euryleptidae > Prostheceraeus > Prostheceraeus crozeri. The sequence continues at coordinate 28,660 of CAJQUW010002594.1, read as the reverse complement.
ATTTCCTTCATCAACTCGATCTATATTTTGTAAATGCAATTTACTATTTAAATGAGATTGATAACTTCTTTTTGTTTGCAACTTTTTTTTACATAAGTTACAATAAAACTTGGTATTTTCCATTTTTTTATTTTTTAAAGAAAAAAATTTTGTTTTAATTTTAGATATAAACATTCTGATATCAAGGTCTTGAGAGTTATTTTATATTATTATATATTTCACGTTCCTAAGTTATTTTATTTTCTTTATCACATTAAATTTTATCACATTAAGTTTTATCATATTAAGTTTTATGATATAACGTTTTATCAAAAGATAATTTAAATTTATTTTAACTAACTATTGATTCTTCATCATCATCATCAATTGATTCTTCATCATCATCATAAATTGATTCTTCAACATCATAAATTACACTTTTTGGTATAGGATGCCATTCCCTGATAGGATACCATTCTCTTATTGGAATATCTAACTCTAAATTACATTTATTATTTGATAATAATATAATAGAGAAAAATATTGGTCTTTGATCTCTTTTGGAAAATTTAATAACACGGCCATAATCTGAATCACTTTTAGTTTTTATTAAAGATGATAAAATTTTAAATTGATTAGATGTAAATCCTAATTTGAATTTTGTAGACCCGACACATAGTTGTCTAACAGTATCTTCAACTATACCATCATTATTATTTTCAATTGTAAGAAAATGAAATTTAGATAAATTTTGATTATATGTAGTATTAATATCATGTACATCAGTATGAGATATAAATTTTTCTTCACTTAAATTTTTATAATTACTAATATTTTTATAATCTTTGTTACCATTCACACCTTTTTCAGATGTTTCAGAATCATCATTTATATTATTATCATCTATATCATTATCATTATTATTATTATAAGATTCTTTAAGATCGGGCAAAACCCTAGAACCTTCGGTTCGTTTATTATGATTATGATTATGGTCATTGTTAATAGTATAAGGTGTTGTCCAAATATAAATTTTCTCTTGTTGAGCTAAACCATTTATATAGGATTTTAATAAATTGATATTTAACTTGGAATATAATCCTATATAAGTATCATCATCATATCTTTGCGGCATTTCTAATGTTTCTTGTTTATAAATTGTATCTCTATAATATACTTGACATAATAATTCTTCGTTATGTTTTTTACTCTCTATATGAATATTATATTGGTTTTGTTCATCAACAAATAATCTTATTTTTTCTTTGGAAAAGGATTTTAATTTTTTAATTTATTCTTTAATATTGATACAATTAATAATTTTAGTTTCTATCCAATCAGTATTACTAATTGGTAATACTACTCTAATAAAACCATAAGCGTTATTATGACCTATTATAACCATATTTTCTTTATTAAATTCCACATAAGCCACATCATTATACTTACTTACAATATCCATAAATTTAATAAATGGATCTCCTGGGAAAATACAATAGTTAGTTTCTATAGAAGGTAAACCTTTCGTTTGTTCTTTAAATATTTCTCCTTGTAATTCAAATAAAATATTAACATCTATACATGGATTATTATTATTATTATTATCAAAACATTTATTTTCAAATCCCGTTGATCTCGTTGAATAAGAAGAACAGGATGATGCGGACGAATATAATTTTTTTAAATTTGGTTTTTCCATTTTTTTATTTTTATTTTATTTTTATTTTTTTTTCGCATTATGTAAAAAATTTTGTTTTTTTATTGTTAAAAAATGATGTTACCAAACGTTGGTGGAGGTGCATATATCCCGAATAATCGTGAATTAGATATAGAAATAGAAAATTATATCATGAAAACTGGAGACGTTTTATCTGGTCCATTGCATCTTTCTATTCTTCCGCAACAAAATACAGAGTTAACAAATAAACAATATGTTGATACACAAATCAATGACTTAAAAGAAAAATATATAAACGATGTTTTGGTTCCACTGATGAATGAATTAAAGTTGCTAAAACTTAATGACAAATCATTAAACGAAAAATTATTAAAACTTGATAAAAAGGATAGAGAGCTAGAAGCAGATATAGCAAAACTTTTTAAAAAGATTTCTGAACAATCAAAAATTTTAATATTACTTTCGATAAAATTAAAATCTGCAGTCATTAAAAATAAACAACAGATAAAATTATTGAAAGAACAATTAGAAGATGAAATAGAAAACTACATGAAAGAATTAAAAAAAATTTAAAGCAGTTACAAGCTACATTCCAAAAAAGTGTTGATGAATTAAGTTCTAAAATTACTCAACAAATGAAAAAGATGAATAGAATAATAAATGAAGTAAAATCACCTAATCAAAAAGTTGATAAAATGGAAACTCTTAAAATCAATTTAGAAAATGAATTAAAGAAAAATTTACAAGAAAACTCTAAAGAAAATAAAGATCAGTTAGATTCTGTTAAAAGACAATAAGATGTTCTTAAAATTAAGTTAAATGCTCTTAAAGCGGCGTTGAAGATGAATCAGGAGAAAATGCAAGTTAATAGAAAAGAAATTAAAGTACATCACACGCTACTTGACGCAATAGATAAAGTGCAACAGACAATTAATATAGTTATCTCGAAGTTGTTGTCCATTCACAAACGTAAATCTTAATCGGAGCGAAGCTCCTCGAGGCTTTAGCTGATCGGTTCAAAGGTCCTCAGGTTACTAACCAATCGTAAATATTTTTCCTAAAAGTCAAATTTATTCCTAAAAAATGCCTATAGTTTATAAACACAATCTTAAACATTTTGCTTCAAATCAAAGAATTGCTCATGAACCATCTATGAAATCTGTTTACCATTATGACAGTGTAGAAACAATTCAAAAAGAAGGGGCTGGCATCTTTTCTGGTATTGGAAGTATCGTTAACTTAATTAAAAATAATAAAGATTTGATTACATCTGCTGCAAAAAGAGCAGCTGCCATAGGTAGTACAGCTAGTGCAATATCAAATGCTGTTAAGTCTCAAAACGAATTAAAACAACTAGAAGATATTCGTAAACTTAGGAATGATTCTGAAGAACTAAAAAATTTAAAAAAAAATTTCAGAGGAAACAAAAAACAAAATTGCTAACATAGCTGTGGGGGAAACCTTGAGGAGCGGAGCTCCGTCTGATAGTAAACATAAGAAGAAATCAGGCGTAGCCATAAAACGTTCAATTGAAGAAATAAGAGGTAATGGTCTAGCAAAATTCTAAAATATATTTTTTAGTAAAATTTTTTTAGCAAAATTGAAAATTTTTTTAGTAAAATTTTTTTAGTAAAATTTTTTCTGTGTGTGAGAAAAAACAAAAAGTCAAATTATTTTTTATAAAAATGTCTTCGCTAATTGAAAATAAATTTGAATTAGATAAACCACCAGGTGTTAGTTATAATCAAAAAAGAATGACTATATAAGAATTGCTATGAATCCCGGATCTTCTAGTAGAGTAAATACTGGAGGTGATTTAATTTTTGAAGTTGATAATCAACAAAGTTATTTATATTTACCTGATTCCTTTTTACACTGTGAATATTCTTTATATAGTGATGCCAATTTTACAACACCATTACCAGAAACCGATAATATTGCACTAGAGAATAATTTTTTCCAAGATTATTTACACAAATGCGTTTAGATGTTGCAACTCAAAATATAGAAACAATAAGTGATTCTCCAGGTGTAATTGATACAATGCTTAGATTTGTAACAATTGGTGAAAATAATAAAAAATATGAAATCGAAGGTTGGTTTCCTGATACTAATGATGGGATAATTGTTGATGATTTAACTCACGCTGGAACAGATGCCGCAGGAATTGCGAAAGATGTAGAAAATATTGCAAAACATTTAAATAAAACAAACAATACTGCATATAAAAAAAGACGTAAATTTAACAAGAAAAGTAAACAGACAGTTAATTGGTCATTGTCTCCATTATTCGGATATTTAGATTATGATAAAATATCATATCAATTAAAATTTAAATTAATAATTCATCGCACAGCAAATAATGAATTAATCTTTTTTGGTAAGACTGGAAAAAAAGCATATTTAAAAATTGATAGACTTGAATGGTGGATTAAGCATATTGCTCCTAGTTTAGAGATTGAAACAGCTATTGCAAAAAGATTAAATACTAACAAACCAATTCCAGTAAATTTTCTAAAGCGTACTGCTAGTTCAGTAACTTTTTCCGAACAAAGATTTAACTGGCATTTTACTAGAACGTCAAATACTCCAAGATATTTATTACTAACATTTCAAAGAAATAATTCTCCAAGTTTAGATAAGAACAACAATCTTTTTCATATTAATACAATTCGAAGTTTACAAGTTTCATTAAATCAAACCCGATATCCAATCGATCCATTAAGATTCGATGATACCAATAATCAATTTATGGAAGGATATGATTCTTATAGAAATCTTTGTATAGAATTTGGATTTGAACCACAATTAACTCCTGGAGATTGGAGACATTTATATCCAATTTTCTGTTTCGATTTAAGTGCACAATCTGAAGATATTATTAAAAATGGTTGTGATGTAACAATTAATATTGAAAAAAAAGATTCCACAACTTCATTGATGGCTTATGGTTTATTGCTAGAAGATACAAAATATTCTATTGAAGTTCTTAATGGGAAGATGGCTAGGATCGGTTAGTAACCTTAGGTCCTTTGGTCCGATAGGCTAAAGCCCAAGACTTCGTCGTTTAATTAATTGATAGACTTGAATGGTTGATTAAACATATTACTCCTAGTTTAGAGATTGAAACAGCTATTGCAAAAAGATTAAATACTAACAAACCAATTCCAGTAAATTTTCTAAAGCGTACTGCTAGTTCAGTAACTTTTTCAGAGCAAAGATTTAACTGGCATTTTACTAGAACTGCGAATACTCCAAGATATTTATTACTAACATTTCAAAGAAATAATTCTCCAAGTTTTGATAAGAACAATAATATTTTTCATATTAATACAATTCGAAGTTTACAAGTTTCATTAAATCAAACTCGATATCCAATTGATCCATTAAGATTCGATGATACCAATAATCAATTTATGGAAGGATATGATTCTTATCGAAATCTTTGTATAGAATTTGGAGTTGAACCACAATTAACTCCTGGAGATTGGAGACATTTATATCCTGTTTCCTGTTTCGATTTAAGTGCACAATCTGAAGATATTATTAAAAATGGTTGTGATGTAACAATTAATATTGAAAAAAAAGATTCCACAACTTCATTGATGGCTTATGGTTTATTGCTAGAAGATGTAAAATATTCTATTGAAATTCTTAATGGAAAGATTGCTAGGATAAGTTAATTAAAATTTTTGATAACTTAAAACTTTTTTTTAGTAATTAGTAATAAAATTTTTTTTGTAACTAGAATAGATTAAAAATTCTTAACTTAAAATTTATTCATAACTAGAATAGATTAAAAATTCCTAATTTAAAATTTATTCATAACTACAATAGATTAAAAATTTTCGTAACTTAAAATTATTTATTAAAAATGTCGCAAGCGAAAAGTAATAATAATAAAACTGTTGAATTAAAATTACGTAATATTGTTGACAAAAATACCCCTAAAACTATTACGATTAATAAAAAAAAGTATTACATAAGTAAACCAATGATAGAGAATATTCAATTACAAGAAGAAAAGAATGGCGGGATTCTCCCATTAATTCCACTAATAATAGGAGGCATAGCAGCAGCAGGAAGTGTTGCAGGTGGGACAGCTGGCATTGTCCAAGCAGTAAATAAAAATAAATCAGAGAAGGCAGCATTAGACGAACAAAAACGTCATAACAGAGAGTCAGAGAAAGTTGCTAGGGGTGACGGAATAGCAATTCTCCACAATGTTGATGATTTAATTGAAATTAAAGAAACTAAAGATGGTTCTGGAATATATCTAAGTCCTAGTATGATTCAGTAAACATTTATTTTATCTTTTAAATTTTTTTTATCTTTTAAAATGAATTCTAAAAATTCCGAAAATTTAATTAAATTAAAAATTGTTAATTTAGATTTATTAAATTATCTATTATACAAAAATGAAAATTCAAATTGTAAAATTTATGAAGGTAACGACATACAAAAAACATTAGAAAACTTTCCTGGATTTATTTGGAGTAAATATTCGAAAGAAAAACATCTTCCTGGTCATTCATATACCGGTCCAGGAACTCGATTAGATATAAGACTAGATGAGAATAATAATCCGAAACCAGGTGAGGAACCGATAAATAGAGTAGATGCCGCCGCTTATAGACATGATTTAGCTTATCGAAATCATGACCTAAGATCTCGTCATGCAGCTGATAAGAAGATGATTCAAGAATTAGATAGTATTCAAAATCCTACATTTAGAGAAAAAATTGAAAGAATCTTTGTTAAGAAAGCTTTACAAGCTAAAATATTATTCGGTCATGGTTTAAATGAAACGACAGCAAAGCTGTGTGAGAGCAACGCTCGAACCTACACGTCCGAAATCCACAAGGAATACAGAAGGCCTAAATATTTATTGAAAGTAAAAGTATTTAATAAAGATGATATTTGGAGTGCTGATCTTATTCATATGCCGAATGAAGGAGGGTTTAAGTACGCATTGACCGTTATAGATTTATATACACGATACGCTTGGGTAAAGCCTTCAAAAAACAAAAGTGGTCTATCAGTGAAATATGCGTTTGAAGAAATCTTTAAAGAAAGTAATAGAAAACCAAAAAAATTGTTTGTTGATAAAGGGTCGGAATTTTATAACCGAAACGTTCAGCCACTATTTGAAACTGTTTATTCAACTGAAAATGCAGGGAAGGCCTTAGTGATAGAAAGATTCAATCGGACGTTAAAAATAAATTATTCAAGAAATTTACTGAGCAAAGAAATCAGCAATGGTTGAAGATATTACCAGAAATTGTAGAAGAGTACAATAATAAAGTTCATTCTGGTATTGAAGAAATACCAACGAATGCTTCTGACGACCCTGATTTAATACGAAAGAAAATATTCGAAAATAATTATTCGAATGAGAGTAATCCGAATTTGCAGAAACTTAAGCCGAAATTTAAAATTGGTGATAGAGTTAGAATATTTAAGTATAAGAATAAATTTGAAAAAGGCTTCGTCGGATACTGGACGAAAGAGATATTTGAAGTTTGTAAAATAAATCAAACTGATCCGATTACTTACGAAATCAAAGATTTAGATGATGAAGATATCAAAGGCCGATTTTATCAAAATGAATTACAACGAACTGATTTTTAATTATCATTATTATTGGAACTAACGTCTCGGGAATGAAATGCCCTTGTTCAATTCTAACATAATATCAAGAAATGGTACTCCTTTTTGTAGTTTAAATAAAACATAAAGACATAATTGACCACAGTAAGTAGTTCCCGGTTTTTGAATTTGAAATATATTATAAGATCCATTGCCAAGTAATTTTTTGACTTCACTTGTAGGTGGAAGTCCATAAGAGTCGAAATAGTAATTATCTCGTTTTTTTTAAAGATACCTGCAGACCAATGTATTCCTTTTTCATCTGACGTATGAAGATTTGTTATGAAATTTATAGTTATTGTTGGCTTATTTTTTAGGAATTGTAATTCGACTCTCATTAGAACATGAAAATTCTTTATTCCCAATTGATTTGCGATTTTCTTTAAATCGAAATTTGTAGTTGTTTGCGTTCCACATAATTTCAAAAACTCATTTATGTTGCTCATTTTATAATAAAAAAATTTCTTAAGGGACCCCTAGAAGTCAGAAGGGAGGGGGTATGGATTTAAAACTGTTCTCTAATGATGACTTTCCTTACTACTTAGTCAGAAGGGGGTATTGATTTAAAACTGTTCTCTAATGATGACTTTCCTTACTACGTAGTCAGAAGGGGGGTATTGATTTAAAACTGTTCCATAATGATGTCTTTCCTTACTACTTATTCGATTTTGAAATGATTTAATTTAATCTAAATTAAAACGTCAGATTGTAAAAAAAATCGGTTTATTAGCGGAGTTAGTGTTTCGCACATCTTTTATCAATAGTAATTCATCCCTCATCAATATGTGAAAATTCTTTATTCCCAATTGATTAGCAATCTCATTTAAATCGAAATTTGACGTAGTTTGTTTGCCGTATATTTTTTAGGAAGTCTCAAATGTTACTCATTTTAAATGAAATAAAATGTCTTGTTTAACAATGTTCCATTTTATTTTTATGAACTCTCATTAAGAGGATATTGTTTGTTTTATCTGTATTAAGACAATAGCAACATCTGTTAGCACATTTCTCAAACCGCATGATTGTTTTAGGGGATTATACGGGTTGTGCATTCATAACATAGCGTTAATAACATAAAAGCAATCTATTAATTCATTCTCTGCTTTGAGGGAATATTCTGTTGTTATAGCAATCATTCAATGCAATATCGCAGTATCGATAGTCGAGACCGACTGTCGAACCAAAACCGCAACTTTTCTGGTTTTGGTCGGTAATCTGGCTCGCGTTTTGGTCGATGAAATGATTTACAATGCGGTGCAATTTCCCCATTGTCATTCAAGTACATTTAATCATACGTGTCATGTCATACCCGTATGTTGTCAAGCAAACTTCATACACCTACAATGCCGCTTTGCTTAGATCACCATTCATAATTTTCACTTGCTATTTAAACACACACAATTCATAAAACGTGACACATTACAATCTTAGTTTAAATTTTATCATCACAATGGTTGGATCTACTGAAAGATCTGTTCGATTGGAGACAAAGCGGAGAAGAATTCAGAAGTTAACAAGGAAAATCATACATCTGCAAGCACAAAGTAAAATATTCTTACACTTGGATATGAGAAGAATTTTTGAATACATCGGAGACTCGCACATCAATTATAGGACATGATTTAAGAGAGAGAAAAAATTGTAATTCTCAAATTTGAGATTCTTAACTTTTATGATTTTCGGTGTCCTTGAACGTTCATGATTTTCAAGGTAAAAATTGTAATTCTCAAATTTTGAGATTCTTAACTTTTCTGATTTTCGGTGTCCTGGAATGGTCATGATTTTAAGAGTGAAAATTGTAATTCTCAAATTTGAGATTTTGAAAAATTTGAAAAATTGGGTATTTTTAAAAACGCCTAAATTTATGAATTTAGGTCTTCATAACCTGAAAAATGACCAAAATTCATGAATTTAGACCATTTAAAAAGTACCATTTTTTGAAAAATCGGTATCTTTAGAAACAACTAAATTCATGAATTTAGGTCTTAAAAACCTGAAAAAGGGTCAAAATTCATGAATTTATGTCGTTTTTAAAAATACTATTTTTTGAATTTTATGGTGTCCTGGAACGGTCTTTTGCCCATTACTAGCGTCGACTGAAATATAAGACTGAAAGAATAGTGAATTAGGTTGACTCTTTTCAATAGCATAAATTCGCAGCAGTAGAATGATCTCAAATAAAATGCAACAGTCATCAGTCATTTCGTAAAACTGATTTTTTCCAATGACATTAGGTTAAAGTATGTTTCAAGATTTACAAAATGTTTCAGGCCTTCAAAAAGAACCTTTTATAGTAACGCAACAAATTTATCCTTCTAGTGAGCCAAATCCGATATTTTGGGAAAGGGTTAAAAGTGTGCTAAACATGAAATTCACAAGGGCGGAGTTCATGTGGCTTAGGTTTGAGAGGAAAATGTGACAAAATACAACAAAAGGGAGGACTGCCCCCTCCACATGGACAGGGTTAAGGCGGGACGAAAAAAGGCCGCCGCCCCTGCTGCTTATTTAACCCCTTCATGCATTTTTCTGTCATTTGACAACATTTCGACCCACATTCTTTATCATTCCTCGACCACACTCCCACGCTCGCACAATGCCTAGAACGCCAGCAAATTGCATTTGAAAAAATCTTTGATTTTGATATATTTCATAGACGGACGATAATTGCGCTCCTTGGCAGATATGACCCACCGAACTCTGGCGCTCTTTGCCTTCGCATTACGAGTTGAGATATCAGGGCGATAGCAAAACAAGACTTCTCTCGACTGAGGAATTTGCGTTTTTGCTACCAGCTATCAATGCGCCAAACCCAGCATCATACTCCGGCAAATAGATAATTAACTAACTAAAGTTTACTGTCTGCAAAAACAGTTCATGTACAAGTATGAAAGGGATAATCAAACGATTGGAGACCGCGTCTGATTTTTCACCGAAGTGAGTCTTGCAGCCGTTGGATGGAAGAAGTAAGGACTAAGGACATACAATTAATCTTTTGACATAAGAGCTAAAACGACAGGGATAGTAATTGGGCTACGAAACTGCATGCAAAAATCGATTATTTCAGATGAACTGGAAGCGAGTGCTAATTGACAGACAATCAAATTAATTATGTTAGTAAAAACCCACAGTCGTTCCCAGGAAGTAGGCATCTCACAAATTCTGCATTTCACTTATGGAAAGTAATGTGTCATTCAGGGAATCTAATCGATCAAAAAATTAAGAGCAGAACAGAAATACGTAATTCGTATTGAATGATAATCGAAGAACTTCATACCGCACAGAGATGCTGTTGAATGTCAATATTACCTGCGCACTTTAAAAGATTATTATTCACTATACACGTTTACATCTAGGGCTCACAATAATAAGCGAGAAGGACGACGAAATGAGGAGTGTCCTAATATGAAATGACGAAAACCATGAGACTGCAGAAAAGGATGGAATTAAAACATCATTGAAAGAAGTGCAGAAAAAATTTAAGTTTTGGGTATAATAATCGATGAGCAAAACACAAAGCCACATTATATATTGAACTGTCAATGCAGGCTGACGTCTAAATATTGCTTTTCAACTGTATGCAAAAGTTAACTATCAGCCATCCTAATTGATTTTGTTAACGTAAGATCGCAGAAATATTTCAATAAAGAACTCATATTTGAAAATTATATGTCAGACGAGAGAAGAAAAGTATTTTTAAGACAATCCAACGGAAGCAAAATCTAACATCAAAAGCGAAGTGAATTACCTCTTAGTAAACGTGAAATCGCTCCATACCAGCCATACAACAGGATTACCTTACGGACAGTATCATAACGAGCAACCGCAAGCATTCAAAAAAGTGGCGGAATCAACTTATCGGCACCAATCACGGGATATATTTCAGTCCCACTTAGGTAGTTTACGCAAATCAGCAGCTGGTGGGCGGTATATACGCGTTCTGGCTGGAGTCATAGGTTGGTCATTCAAATTTGGCATTCATGGACAAATCCGCATGTGAACGTGGATAAATAGTCTCCTCTAAACCATATGGAAAATTCGGAATTCCAGGCTCATATTTGGTGAATTATATCGTTCTATGAATCTGCTATTTTTACTGTTATATGTGAAATGCACGGAATTAAATATTGAACTAGGCTAGAAGATTAGTTTGTATAATTGCTTGCTGGCAATGCTGTACTTCTATGTATCTTTTCATTTCACAGTTCTCGTTAGTTGTCTACTTTTGATTTAGAGCTGCCATTTCATCCAATATCAGAAATCATCAACAGTAGTAGTTCGCATTTCTCAACGTCGACACAGTTCCTTATTTAAATGGGCAGCCATACGCGGAGTAAATTTGAGATACGCAATCAGTATTTTAGCAAATTTCGGCGGGTATTCATTAAATACTACTTTTGACGAACTACTGACTAAGACTTAATTATAAACTAGGCGACTTGTCAGTAGTATGTTATAAATTAGTATTTAATGAATACACTTAAATTTCACTTGTTTTACTCATTGGGTGTCTCACATTTGATTCCCTTTTTTATCTGTTTAACAATGTATTATCACATAATTTTAAGGAATCATATTTTAAAATAAAGCATGATACACACATGAATTTTAAATGCAATTCGATGCGCGGTTGCACCGAAATAAGAAGCAACAGAAATGTTTTCGCCAGTCTGACCGCTCGTTTCAATTGATCAAAAATTTCAGAAATGGTGCTTTTCGGTCGGGTACAAAATAATTCCGTTCAGACCCGGATCTGATCCGTTCAAAGCTGAGACCTGCATTTGTCAATTATCCGTGACCCTGCTGGCAGTGGTTGTCCATTATCCGAAGACATCCGTCTGAGACATTCGAAACTTAAAGCCTCACAATCATAGTACAGTTGCTAAATAATAAAATCTTTGATCTTCTCCCTTGAAAGGCAAAAACTTCATTTCTTCTATTCTGCGGACTTTTTCTCCTTTTCCACAGCCTACATGTGGAGACGCAGGTTCAGTAAACAAGTTACTTGTATCTCATTCATCACATTTATGGCCTCTTGTTGTTGAGAGTACGCTAACTATCCAATCGGCTATTTGCTATACTTTCCCAACTGAAACTGAACAGATTTCACATTTTTCTAGGGCGACATTCCTTTTGGCTCGGTTCATTTGTGCGCGAACTTAAACGAACCGACATTTCTCGGAGAACCATACACCCCTGATCTTCGCAATAAATCTATTTTAAGGGATTTTCGAAACTATTTACCCTGTGACATCAAGTGAAAAGAGATGGGAAAGTGATCACACCGAACTTGTCAGTTGATTAGGATAATCCTTCCTCCACAGTGCCAATTAGATTTAGTGTGAACTGCTGCCATACACAGAAATGATGTGCATTGTGCATGTAATCTAACAGTTATTGAACAGCATCATTTTGGTATCTCCTTTCTGAATTTTTGTGCTTCTTTTTCATTTTTGTGCTTCATTCTCTTTGTGTTTTCAACACGGACATTATTTTCAATAGCATCAAAAAGACATTGATACTGCAAATGTCAGAATAAAAGAGGCAATTTTCATTATATCTCTGTGTCCTGTAATGAACTCAAGGGAGGAGAGGGAAGTGTTGAGTGACTTAATATTTCTATGACCATTATATTATCATCATAGTACATGTATATCTTCATTTCACTGTGAATCCAATCTTTATTTCCTTTACCAAAACATCTGAGGGAAACAAGCGCCAAAAATGTGCGCCAAAATCTTTTTAAACCTCTAGGCGTTGAAACATCAGGAGCCTGGGGTCCAAATTCAACCACCATCATAGGTGAGATTGGAAACCGTCTGATGATATCCAGTGGCGATCAACATCATAAAGCGTAGTTGGCGCAAAGAATATCTCTCGCCATTGTTTGAGGTAACGCAACGGCCACAACAACTTCCGTAAAGCGTACCTCTATATTTTTTGCGAATTTTTCTATATAATTTGCCAATTATTTTAACCCTTTTAAACCTCGTGATAACTTTTGTGTCATTTCATTATTACTTGATTCGTGATGTTACTCTGTTTTTGTAAAACAAATAAATATATCTCTGGCGTTGCGTTCATCTATGATTGAACCATGTGCTAAATCGGCATATTGCGGTTCAATATTTCAACATTGAAAGATATACTAACCTTTACACAATGAACTCAAGGGAGAAGAGGGAGGTGTTGCGCGAGTTTTTATTTCTATGACCATATAATCATCCAGGGTACCCTAGTTATCTGCACCGCGCTCAATTAGTCGATTCCTAGGGTTCTCTGTATCATCATCATGAATGTCTTGAGTCCTATGTGGATCCCACTCTTGAATTTTAAATTTCCCCTCCAGTTAATTAATTTTACCTTCTTTATAATACTATCTGACCCTGATGCTGGTTGAGAAACCGGAATATTGGTCAATGAAATTAAAGTTTCAGCTGAGAGCTTCTTTACATTTTTTCTCATAAAACTTATTACGTTATTAATAGCTTCCATACAATAACTTTTAAAGCAGCGTAGATGCATTTTTTGCTTTCTTCAGCTTGACAGATGTTTACACAAGCTGTTCAAGAAACCTTGGTATGATTCATAGACCAGGCAACAATTTACGCATTTGACAAAAAACTCTAAAAATTGCAAATTCGTTACTTTTGTTCATGAATGTCCAGTTCAATATTCAATTTGCACTGAAATATTGAATTTATAAATTTCAGTCTCATCTTTAAATATGGAGATTTTACCTTTTCATATTCCGAACAAATTCACTTATAAATCAAAAGCAGACATTATGCAACGTAAGTTTTGCATCTGTTCCAAAATTTCCAAATTTGTTGTTTAATGCAGCAAAATATAATGAAAGGAGTAAAAAGTACTTAGTATTAAAAACGTTGGCACAGTGAGCTTGCTTTGGGAAATGAAATAAGTATTTCATTGGCTGACAAGGGAAGAGATGCTCAGAATCAAGATTCTATGACAGAGTGATGTTGCTATCTCATTGGATAGCTGCTCTCATTGAGTAGCTCAAACCATGAGTATACATGAAGATGACAAGACAGATAGAACTACTTTGTTGTAAGTGCATCGAGAGGATACCTTATTCACAAGACGAGCTATGTTCTTATACACAAATTTTTCCCGTCCTCATGCTCCGCCTTTGGCGTTTGACGTGCACAATCTATTGATTTCTGCAATTGCACTGATTGTTATTCAAATCACGTTTGCTATTCTTATATATGTGACGAAATGGGATAAAATTACTGACGCATCAACTGGAACATGTTTGTGTGTCAGTGCAATATTGAGCCTTTGCCTGACTCAAGTAAGTCTGTCGAATTCACATGAGTTCTCAGTTGATAAGACTTTGAAAGCGATGAATCGTCTTCATTTCCCACAACTTTCTCTCACTTTGTTTCTTATTATCTGCTTGAATATCTAAAAAAACAGCAGAAGAAATTTCATAGAAAGATGTTGTTCATCTCTGAAAGAAGAAGTCATTCAACTTGGAAAAATTTTCATGATATCATTGCATGATTCGAAAGCCATAGGCCAATGAAGGCAAATTGTAACCCAACTAGAAGCGTCTTTCAATGATTTTTTTTGAATTTTATTATTCTTATTTCATGAAATTTTGATGAAATAAGGACTTCTTCTCGATTAAATTCCCCTGTAATTAAAGAATCATCATGATTTTATGTAGATATACCACCTAAGTGATCAGTTTATCTAGTATCGGCTATGAGCAGCAGTGAATCGGGTCATAACACGCATGAACAGCCGAACCAACTATGTGGCTCTTCTATATTGGCCAGTCAACCCCTTATCAGGTCGCTATTCAGGTGTCACTCGCTGGATACGATCAATGGTCATTGGTCCACGACAATGCTCTCACTAACTGTGCACGGTCAATGGTCATTGGCCCACGACAATGCTCTCACTAACTGTGCACGGTCAATGTTCATTGGCCCACGACAATGCTCTCGCTCGCTGGGCACGATCAATGATGGTCATTGGCCCACGACAATGCTCTTAACCATTTTGACTACTTCACGTATTTTGATTTTGATTTTTAGAAAAAACATGAGCATTTAATAAGATTCAATTTTCTATCTTTAAAATGGAATATACAAGGAATATACAATGTATACAATATACTGTAAATGGAAGCTACACATTAGGCATAATTAACTAGATTCAGCAGAGCACATGAAATCTAAAGCCGTCTGAACGGCGATTTCTGATTTTTGTTACATTCGTCTGTATCAGTATAGTGGAAACTTGATGTTGTTCATATTTCAGATTATTTAACTAATATTGTAAGAATAACAAAAAATCGGACGGCGGCAGATCTCCCATTTTTTGAAAGTCAACTGACCTTGTCTGCCATCAGATAGCCAATGGTGATTTTTAAAATCACTGAAACAATATCCTATTCATTGTCATGGCTTAGTTCAATTCCTAGAGCTGACAGTATTGACTTTTCTCGACAAACATGTGTTGCATTTGACAATAATCAAAGCATGCATATTGCATATTCATATAGGAGAGCAGACAAGATTTTCAAAAGCGACTTGTTATGGAAAATATATCATTTCATTCCATGCAGGCACTAAAGTATCATCAAACAGATTCACGCCACGCAACTGTTTTGATCAAAGCTAAGCAGGGAACGTCAGATCGCATGCACTGCCAAATTTGTATTTTATTAGTTTATGTGCGAAAAGTGCTATTAAGGTTTGTGACAAGCACACAGCGACGTTGATTCACTTGATCATGTAATGCTAGCAAGTAGGATACAGATTTCGTATTGACGACATGTAATATTCCATTGAACTTTATTTTGCACACTCTGTACAAGCATATTGAATGACACATTATGTCAAGTAATATCTAATTCTCAGCAAGATGAAATATCAATTTGTTTCTGTAGCTTACTTCGCTTATTCGATTTGAGAAGGTAATTTTTAAGATCCCCTGTGGTTATCTTAGGCATGGAAAATATCGTAGTTAGTGCAAATGGTAACTCACAGAAAGCGCAGGACTCTACATTTCCATCATATTTGGAATATTAAGCCAGTCAAATCCTCCGTCAAGAGTTTCATGGGATGAGTCTGCCGAAGACCCTAAAATCAATTAGGGGTAAAAGAAAATATTCAATTATCATTATGCGAGTGTAAATGGTATCATTGTAATTTTTTCCTGTAATGGATGTTTTAAAGAGAGAATGGCATCACTAGAGGCGATTGACCATCGCTCCCACGGACATCATTGCAGAATCCTTCTTAATTTTTAATGAGCAATGGAAACGGCTTTTGTAGCTAGGATGTCAAAAATATTTCAATATGAGTGTCCTAAAAGCTCGGAAACAGGGTTCTCCAATGCATATCAGCGGGTAATTGTGTCAAAATTGACTTCAGCAAGTGAAAGACCAGTTGACTTGTGACAGTTTTGACAGCATGACAATCAACATCATGTATCATTCTTACACCTACAGTTCTTCAAATGAAAAACTAATAGACTATAGCTGAAACTACACTTTAAAGGAAGTATAAGCTTTAGACTTGATTTCTCAAAACTGTCCTTTTCGAGTTCGTCAGGTTTGATTTGTGGCTGAGAATGTGAACATTTAATACATGTAGTTATCATTTGTCCCAGAATTTCATATTACTTCATTATGATTATACTGTACAACACATGTAGTTTTAGATTTGATCAAGGCAAAATCTTTGCGACTCTATTTTTCACGAATAACACAGGAGTAAGAGATTGTAACTTTAATAATTCACATTAAAAATTCAAATTGTTAATCAGACACAATAGCCTTGTATGTCAGGGAAACATCAAGAACGATGAAAACGCGATTGAAAGATGATTGACAGTGCCATCGTCACATGTACTGTATATCAACACCTATTGTTGCATCACATGTCTCCCGGTACAGATGCGATCCGTTGGTTTGCCATACACTGTGGTCTGCAGCACGTGCAGACCAGGCGTGTGGTGGAGACCGATGAGATTTGTTCTATGAGACCTGCTATCAGCATTCACCATGCTGTAAATTTTTAATCACAGGTACAGTGATCAAGCCGAAGGCTAAACGTTTGTGACATTCCTGTTCTTCGAAGTTATTTACTATATTCTCGGTTAAAAACCTGTGTTTTCCATGATTTTTTACAATTCGATCATTTGATGCGGGATCTGTTGGGATCGAATTTAGAAAACCTCAATGTGATCCCGGCTGAATTTCCCTCAATTCTAAGAACCCACAATTCCGACGATGACCCGGAAAGTCTCCAAGAAAAAGAAACTTCACGGCAGCATATTATTCAGCAGAAATAGTGAACTGAACGGTGTTAATTAAGATTGAAAGAGACGATTGTGTCGCTGATTGTTCATTAATTTATCCTTACTACACTCTTATTGAATGGAACAGTCTTTTAATGAGACACTTGTCAACACTATGATGAACTTAGTGACATAATGATTGACAGACATGCAGATTTCTATTGTCAAGAACACAGAGGAAGAAGAGTGATTCAAACAGTGCATTGTTTTCGAATTCAATGCAATGTTACCGAGTATGGCTAAAGACATTTTGTCACAACACGTTCTGCTGTGATAACATTATTTATTTTATCAAAATAATTACACTTTCAAGAGAAATTAGAAAAGTCGCTTTAAAAGCTGACCTTTAAACTATCATAGCATGATGCCCTCATAGAAACCGCTAAGCATGCGTCCGCTAAACATGTGACCTCAGCGTACTACCGTTGCTACAGTCAGTAGGTCCATACCTCTCCTTTAATATTTCGCTTTATTCCTATAATAGCTTGAATCTCTGTGATAACAGTGCAGGCACATCTTTTGAGGTTCGTTCAATTAACAATGAATGCAAGGAGACAAACGACCCCACGTTAATTAGACCTGTAGCTTTACCAGCTGAGCTACGACCACTTGCATGCAACCGATGTCAAATGACTAGATCAAGTCTTCGACATCGCACACCAGATGTCATATACATTGTAATCAGTGAATTCTAAGTATTGCGTCACAATTGTGACTCCTGATATTAGGACACAATGCAGCTTATTTATTGTTGAATAGTATTTGAAATGTTTAATTGTTTAAACACACTCGAAAGTAATGGGAAGAAGACCGTTCCAGGACACCTAAAATTCAAAAAAATAGTATCTTTAAAAACGACATAAATTCATGAATTTAGTCCCTTTTTTCAGGTTTTTAAGACCTAAATACATGAATTTAGTCCATTCCAAAAGTACCATTTTTTCAAAAATGGTACTTTTTAAAAACGACATAAATTCATGAATTTGAACCCTTTTTCAGGTTATGAAGACCTAAATTCACAAATTTGGGCGTTTTTAAAAATACCCAATTTTCAAATTTTTCAAAATCTCAAATTTGAGAATTACAATTTTCACCGCTTAAATCATGACCGTTCCAGGACACCGAAAAAATCAGAAAAGTTAAGAATCTCAAATTTGAGAATTACAATTTTCACCCCCGCCAAAATCATGACCGTTCCAGGTCATGTAAAACCGGACACTGAAAATTAGTATTTTTAAAAACGTCTTTTAAATCCATTTTTCAGGTTTTTAAAATATATCATGTGACTAAAAATATTTGAAGGAATTGACATATTCTTAACAATAAGTTTAGGTACTTTTACAATTGTCATTCAATTGTAGAGAACATCTGCTTCTCGCATTTATGAATAAAATGCATTTCAGTGTAAGGAGCTGTGTCCTCCAACTCAAACATTTGAAAGGAAACAATGTATGAAAGAACAAACAGCTGCTACTACTCTGTGAAACAATGAGATTTTAATTGTACGTTAGGCAAGTTGTTTTAATTCTTGTTAATGCGTCAGCACACCCGTATGACGTTAAGATATCTGCCAGCTGTACTGTTTTCATTTATCTCTCTCGTCTGTCATTGTATCGTGTGCTCAGATTGTTGTGATATTATTTCAATTAACACTTATCATCTGCTTGCTCTCATCGTTCCGCTATCTTTAATTACGTTATTCTTATATTTTGAACATAGTGATTTGTACTAATTTATCCGTCAATCATGAGTCAAGCAGTCGTTGAACAACAAGCCAACATAGCAACGCTACTTCCAGAGTTCTTCAAAAATATTGCGGATTTGTTCATTCCATCGGAGAAACATTCTGAATACTTTTCGTATATAGACCAGCAAGTGAAGAAAGCGCCTCTACTCTTCAATCCTGACGCTATACGTTCTGCTCGAAAAGCATACAAAGAGCAACATAAAATCGCAGCCAGAGCAAAGAAGGAAGCAGCACTTCCCTTCAGAATCGAAACATTTACAAAACAGTTGAAGGAAAGTGTTGTTGAACGTCATAAATTCATCGAATCAGTGGAATATTTTACAGAACCGGCGGGGGACATTTCAACGACAGTGAATTCTTTGAAACAACACTTGAAATACGAAAAACAAAGCCATCTTTTGAGTGTCACATGTAAAATTTTTATTGGAAAACACGCAAATCATATATTATCCTTGTGTGAGAATAATAAAGCAGATTTCACATATCTCTTAAAACATCACAATATTAACTTTTCACGAACTGAATTGAGTTTCGCAATGAAGTTGGCAAAACTGGCAGATAAATATCAGACTCTTTGTAGAGTCTCGCTTCCTATCCTTTCCTTCGTCAGAAGCATTCTTTGGAGTTTCTTCAATACCAGAATGAACTTTATTATTGTACTCTTCTACAACTCCTGGTAATATCTTCAACCATTTCTGATTTCTTTGCTCAGTAAATTTCTTGAATAATTTATTTTTTAACGACCGATTGAATCTTTCTATCACTACGGCCTTCCCAGCGTTTTCAGTTGAATAAACAATTTCAAATAGTGGCTGAACGTTTCTGTTATAAAATTCCGACCCTTTATCAACAAACAATTTTTTTGGCTTTCTATTACTTTCTTTAAAGATTTCTTCAAACGCATATTTAACTGATAGACCACTTTTATTTTTTAAAGGTTTTACCCAAGCGTATCGTGTATATAAATCTATAACGGTCAATGCGTATTTATAATCAGAATCATTCGGCATATGAATAAGATCAGCACTCCAAATATCATCTTTATTAAATACTTTTACTTTCAATAAATATTCAGGCCTTCTGTATTCTTTATGAATTTCAGACGCGTAGGTTCGAGCGTTGCTCTCAGAGTTATTAGTTCGAGCGTTGCTCTCAGGGTTATTAGTTTCATTTAAACCATGACCGAATAATATTTTAGCTTGTAAAGCTTTCTTAACAAACATTCTTTCAATTTTTTCTCTAAATGTAGGATTTTGAATACTATCTAATTCTTGAATCATCTTCTTATCAGCTGCATGTCGAGAACTTAGATCATGATTTCGATAAGCTAAATCATGCCTGTAAGCTGCGGCATCTACTCTATTTATCGGTTCCTCACCTGGTTTCGGATTATTATTCTCATCTAGTCTTATATCTAATCGAGTTCCTGGACCGGTATATGAATGACCAGGAAGATGTTTTTCTTTCGAATATTTACTCCAAATAAATCCAGGAAAGTTTTCTAATGTTTTTTGTATGTCACCACCGTAGGTAGTAGCCAAACTTTGTTTGTCGTCGTTACCTTCATAAATTTTACAATTTGAGTTTTTATTTTTGTTTAATAGATAATTCAATAAATCTAAATTAGAAATTTTTAATTTAATTAAATTTTCGGAATTTTTAGAATTCATTTTAAAAGATAAAAAAAATTTAAAAGATAAAACAAAAAAAATTGTTTTACCGAATCATACTAGGACTTAGATATATTCCAGAACCATCTTTAGTTTCTTTAATTTCAATTAAATCATCAACATTGTGGAGAATATTTTTAAGAACTCGTTTTCCTTCATCAACTAATTTTAATTTACTAATAAAATTATCTACTACTCCTTCACCCCTAGCAACTTTCTCTAACTCTCTGTTATGACGTTTTTGTTCTTTTAATGCTGCCTTCTCTGATTTATTTTTATTTACTGCTTGGACAATACCAGCTGTCCCACCTGCAACACTTCCTGCTGCTGCTATGCCTCCTATTATTAGTGGAATTAATGGGAGAATCCCGCCATTCTTTTCTTCTTGTAATTGAATATTCTCTATCATTGGTTTACTTATGTAATACTTTTTTTTATTAATCGTAATAGTTTTAGGGGTATTTTTGTCAACAATACTACGTAATTTTAATTCAACAGTTTTATTATTAATATTACTTTTCGCTTGCGACATTTTTAATAAAAAAATTTTAAGTTACGAAAATTTTAAGTTAAGAATTTTAAGTTAAGAATTTTTAATCTATTCTAGTTATGAAAAAATTTTAAGTTACTAAAAAATTTTAATCTAATCTAGTTATCAAAATTTTAAGTTATCAAAAAAATTAAATTAATTAAACGACGAAGTCTTGGGCTTTAGCCTATCGGACCAAAGGACCTAAGGTTACTAACCGATCCTAGCCATCTTCCCATTAAGAACTTCAATAGAATATTTTGTATCTTCTAGCAATAAACCATAAGCCATCAATGAAGTTGTGGAATCTTTTTTTTCAATATTAATTGTTACATCACAACCATTTTTAATAATATCTTCAGATTGTGCACTTAAATCGAAACAGAAAATTGGATATAAATGTCTCCAATCTCCAGGAGTTAATTGTGGTTCAACTCCAAATTCTATACAAAGATTTCTATAAGAATCATATCCTTCAATAAATTGATTATTGGTATCATCGAATCTTAATGGATCAATTGGATATCGAGTTTGATTTAATGAAACTTGTAAACTTCGAATTGTATTAATATGAAAAATATTATTGTTCTTATCAAAACTTGGAGAATTATTTCTTTGAAATGTTAGTAATAAATATCTTGGAGTATTCGCAGTTCTAGTAAAATGCCAGTTAAATCTTTGCTCTGAAAAAGTTACTGAACTAGCAGTACGCTTTAGAAAATTTACTGGAATTGGTTTGTTAGTATTTAATCTTTTTGCAATAGCTGTTTCAATCTCTAAACTAGGAGTAATATGTTTAATCAACCATTCAAGTCTATCAATTAATTAAACGACGAAGTCTTGGGCTTTAGCCTATCGGACCAAAGGACCTAAGGTTACTAACCGATCCTAGCCATCTTCCCATTAAGAACTTCAATAGAATATTTTGTATCTTCTAGCAATAAACCATAAGCCATCAATGAAGTTGTGGAATCTTTTTTTTCAATATTAATTGTTACATCACAACCATTTTTAATAATATCTTCAGATTGTGCACTTAAATCGAAACAGAAAATTGGATATAAATGTCTCCAATCTCCAGGAGTTAATTGTGGTTCAAATCCAAATTCTATACAAAGATTTCGATAAGAATCATATCCTTCCATAAATTGATTATTGGTATCATCGAATCTTAATGGATCAATTGGATATCGAGTTTGATTTAATGAAACTTGTAAACTTCGAATTGTATTAATATGAAAAATATTATTGTTCTTATCAAAACTTGGAGAATTATTTCTTTGAAATGTTAGTAATAAATATCTTGGAGTATTCGCAGTTCTAGTAAAATGCCAGTTAAATCTTTGCTCTGAAAAAGTTACTGAACTAGCAGTACGCTTTAGAAAATTTACTGGAATTGGTTTGTTAGTATTTAATCTTTTTGCAATAGCTGTTTCAATCTCTAAACTAGGAGTAATATGTTTAATCCACCATTCAAGTCTATCAATTTTTAAATATGCTTTTTTTCCAGTCTTACCAAAAAAGATTAATTCATTATTTGCTGTACGATGAATTATTAATTTAAATTTTAATTGATATGATATTTTATCATAATCTAAATATCCGAATAATGGAGACAATGACCAATTTACTGTTTGCTTACTTTTCTTGTTAAATTCACGTCTTTCTTTATATGCAGTATTGTTTGTTTTATTTAAATGTTTTGCAATATTTTCTACATCTTTCGCAATTCCTGCGGCATCTGTTCCAGCGTGAGTTAAATCATCAACAATTATACCATCATTAGTATCAGGAAACCAACCTTCGATTTCATGCTTTTTATTATTTTCACCAATTGTTACAAATCTAAGCATTGTATCAATTACACCTGGAGAATCACTTATTGTTTCTATATTTTGAGTTGCAACATCTAAACGCATTTGTGTAAATAATCTTGGAAAAAAATTATTTTCTAGTGTAATATTATCGGTATCTGGTAATGGTGTTGTAAAATTAGCATCACTATATAAAGAATATTCGCAGTGTAAAAATGAATCAGGTAAATATAAATAGCTCTGCTGATTATCAACTTCAAAAATTAAATCACCTCCAGTGTTTACTCTACTGGAAGATCCGGGATTCATAGCAATTCTTATATAGTCATTCTTTTTTTGATTATAACTGACGAACGGAGGATCGTCTAATCTAAATTTATTTTCGATAAGCGAAGACATTTTTATAAAAAATAATTTGACTTTTTGTTTTTCTCACAGATAGAAAAAAATTTTTACTAAAATATAATTTTAGAATTTTGCTAGACCATTACCTCTTATTTCTTCAATTGTTTTTTCATTATGTTTACTATCACCCTCTACAGCTATGTTAGCAATTTTGTTTTTTGTTTCATCTGAAAGTTTTTTTAATTTTTTTAGTTCTTCAGAATCATTCTTGAGTTTACGAATAGCTTCTAGTTGTTTTAATTCGTTTTGTGATTTAACAGCATTTGATATTGCACTAGCTGTACTACCTATAGCAGCTGCTCCTTTTGCAGCAGATGTAATCAAATATTTATTATTTTTAATTAAGTTAACGATACTTCCAATACCAGAAAATATACCGGCTCCGCTGTTTACACTAGCTACGCTGTTTACACTAGCTACGCTGTTTACATCATCTCCTTCTTTTTGAATTGTTTCTACACTCTTATAATGATAAACAGGATTCATACGTGGTTCATGAGCAATTCTTTGATTTGAAGCAAATTGTTTAAGATTGTGTTTATAAATTATAGGCATTTTTTAGGATTAAATTTGACTTTTGGGAAAAAATATTTACGTTAATATTTACGCTAAGATTTACGTTTGTGAATGGACAACAAGTTCGAGATAACTTTATTAATTGCCTGTTGCACTTTATCTATTGCGTCAAGCAGCGTGTGATGTACTTTAATTTCTCTTCTATTAACTTGCATTTTCTGGTGATTAATCTTCAGCGCCGCTTTAAGAGCATTTAACTTAACTTTAAGAACATATAATTGTCTTTTAACAGAATCTAACTGTTCTTTATTTTCTTTAGAGTTTTCTTGTAAATTTTTCTTTAATTCATTTTCTAAATTGATTTTCAGAGTTTTCATTTTATCAACTTTTTCATTAAGTGAGTTTACTTCATTTATTATTCTATTCATCTTTTTCATTTGTTGAGTAATTTTAGAACTCAATTCATCAACACTTTTTTGGAATGTAGCTTGTAACTGCTTTAAATTTTTTTAATTCTTTCAGGTAGTTTTTCTATTTCATCTTCTAATTGTTCTTTTAACATTTTTATCTGATGTTTATTTTTAATGACTGCAGATTTTAAATTTAAAGAAAGTAATATTAAAATTTTTGATTGTTCTGAAATCTTTTTAAAAAGTTTTGCTATATCTGCTTCTAGCTCTCTATCCTTTTTATCAAGTTTTAATAATTTTTCGTTTAATGATTTGTCATTAAGTTTTAGCAACTTTAATTCATTCATCAGTGGAACCAAAACATCGTTTATATATTTTTCTTTTAAGTCATTGATTTGTGTATCAACATATTGTTTATTTGTTAACTCTGTATTTTGTTGCAGAAGAATAGAAAGATGTAATGGACCAGATAAAACGTCTCCAGTTTTCATGATATAATTTTCTAGTTCTATTTCTGATTCACGATTATTCGGGATATATGCACCTCCACCAACATTTGGTAACATCATTTTTAAACAATAAAAATAAAATTTTTTCTCATTATAAAAAATACATAAATTATAAAAATAAAATTTTTCCGAATAAAAATTAAAAAAATGGAAATGACTCAAATTTGTCAAGTTTGCAATATGCGTTTTTTAAATCAAACACTATTATATTCTCATATGAAAAACACACCATGTGGTATGCATATGAATCAATTTCAACCTAATAATAGTATTCAACCTAATAATAGTATTCAACCTAATAATAGTATTCAGTATAATAATATTCAATCAGAGCAACCATTACAAAGATTAAAGCATTTATTTATTTCAGATAAAGAACAAAATCTTTATACTGCTAGACAAAATACACCTAGGCAAAATAATAATTATTATTTAGCACAAAATAATAATGTAGCACAAAATAATCCTTTTGTTCAAAATAATAATGTAGCTCAAAATAATTATGTTGATAAAAATCACTTTGTTGAATGTAATAACAAAAAAATATGTTCCGGATGTAATAAAAATATAACATCAAAAAATTTTGCACGTCATTTAAAATTATGCGAACAACCAGAAGAGGTTAAAAAAATAAAAAAGATAAATTAAAAGATCAGTTATGTCGTAATTGTAATAAATATTTTACAATTCAAGGAATTACTAATCATTATAATTCTTGTATAAGTTCTACAAGACAATGTACAAGTTGTCAAATTACTAAACCTAAGACAGAGTTTTATGATAGTAAATATCAGTGTAAGGATTGTTTAAAAGAAAAAGTTAAATGTAGAGGTTGTCAAAAAATTATATTAAAGAAAAATTTTCAGCGACATGTAACACTATGTCCAAAACTTAATCAACATAATAATCAACATAATAATAATTTATATCAAAATAATAATTTATATCAAAACAATAATAATTTATATTAGATAAAATTACTTTTATTATTAAAATAGTCTTATATATTTAAATAGTTGTATTTCTACTAAAATAGTTGTATTTCTACTAAAATAATCTTATATATATTAAAATATTATTTTTTTATAAAGAATAAAATATTATTTTATTAAAATATTCTTAAGCATTCCGGAAGAGAGGAGAGGACTAAAAATACTTCTTTTGAGTATAGGAACAAAAAGTCCGACACATTCCGGAGGTTCTACAGAGGTTAAAAAACACTCATAAGAGTGTAAGAATGCGAGTCCGGAATTAAAAAATAATAATTCCTAAATTTTTATCTTAAAAATACTAAATGAATAAAAACGAAAATTTGGAAGATTTATATTCACCGGTTATAATTAAAAGTAATAAAAGTAATAAAAGTAATCTAAGTCGTCATAAATCTCTTAATGTAATAAATGAAATGATAAATAATTATATAAATAACACTGAGTTTCAAGATACACTAACCCCTCAAGATCCGAATCTCAAAGATATTAATAATATTGTAGAAAATCCTATACATAATACTAGATAAAATAATATAGATAAAAATATATATAATAAAAAATATTTAGAGACACTACCCCCTAATTCATCTCTTAATAAAAAAATACCACAATCAGATCTTACACGTCTTTGGAATTTTTTAAAATTTCATTGTATAAAAATATTGTTAGCATGTATTTTAATATTTTTTATTTATCATCTTGTTATATGTATTGGAAATCAATGGGGTTACTTTCTAACAGAGGAACAAAAGAGGATAAATTTTTATAAACAAGAAATAAAAACTTTTAAAGGATGGAAAACTAATGAGGATAAGATTAAGGATAAAACTAATAATAAAAATATTAAACAAGGTAAAATGTATCAAGAAAATTTACATTTCATTGTTTACGGTAAAACTGGAAGTGGTAAGACTACGTTTATTAAAAAATATATAAACCAATATTATAAGGACGAAACAAAAGTACATATTTTTTGTATGCATACTTCTGAATGGCCAACTTTTACAAACGTCTATAATGATAAACAATTAGATGAGTTACAAGATATGGAAAATTTTGCTGGTACACCTGAAAATAAATCTTTATTAATTTTAGATGATGTTGCAAGTTTATCAAAACAAAAAAATATGTCAGAAATATTTACAAAAGGAAGACATCAAAATATTCAAATAGTTGTATTAGCTCATAAAGCTTGTGATGTAGATAATAAGATTAGAGAAAACATTCAAACATTTTTTACAACTACACAAAATAATGCAGCATTCTTTAATGATATTAATAAAAATTATAAAATGAATATGCCTTTATCATATTATACACAACATAAATATGGAATAATACGTGTTGACACCATTAGTGAACATATGCAAGTATATGATAAAGATTTAAATATATTAGTAGATACTGAACATGAAATCTATAATAACTCTCAAGATTTTGATATTAGAATATATGCAAATACAAAACATTTATCAAATCAAGTTATAGAACAAATAATTATCTTTTTAGAGTCTGAAGCAAAAGTTCCACTAAAAATTATTCCTGATACATTTTATTTTTATTTTGATCATTATTTAAATGCAAAATTTGGTATACCAATACCTAACAGATTACAAGATAATGAAACATTAAACTATTTAAAAATTGCAATAAATGATGTTAGAAACGGTTTTAGAAAAGCAACACCAATAATATCTGATGTTAAATCTACATTTTCTGATGCCAAATCTACATTTGATGAAGCAAAAAAAACATATAATGATATAAAACCATTAATAAATGGTGTAAGTGAAATACTTACCGTATATACTCGCATATAAGCCGAGTTTAGAAGTATAAAATACAATGCTGAAATCAGGGGGTCGGCTTATATGCGTATAAAACAAAATGAACACAAGGACAGATACTAATGCCAATTTTCCAGCTACACGTTTTCATCGCTATCTGCCTTTTTATTTGGTTGTGTGTCACCAGTGGCGAGCCGTAACCAAGCTAGAGGTAATGATGAAGCCGACGTCATTGGTACACGGTTTGGTTTCTTAGAAATAAAAAAATTTCTTCTATTTCTTTTAGTATGTAACATAAAAGTAAGCATTTATCATCTTTACAGTAACAAATTTCTATGAACCAAAAATATAGTGTAAAATTAGATAAGTTGAGTACCGGCTTATATGCGGGTTTTTGCAAAAACTGGTAATTCTAAAGCAATTTTAGATGGTCGGCTTATATGCGAGATCGGCTTATATGCGAGTATATACGGTAATAATTAAACAAATTTATCATAATTTTACAGATATATTATAATTTTTCCCATTATATATATTTTAGAATTTTTTTCTCTAAAAATTAAAACATAAATTTTTTTTTTAAAAAAAATTCTCAAATTTTCTCTAAAAAAATAAAAAATAAAAAAATGGATAAGTT